>CM022080.1:17031702-17333578 GCA_011114355.1 Carex littledalei | reverse complement strand
TTCAAAGAAGTCTGGTGCAATTTCCATGTCATCTGCTTACCAAATAAAATGCTCAATAAGCAATATGTATAAGCAATTACAAATATATAAAGTGATGACATATAGAAGCATCACCTTCTAATATAATCACTCGACTGAAGTTACGTTTAATAAATAATTCATCCAATGCCCACTTGTAATGCTCTGGATTAGCAAAAGACTTAGTTAATTATTATAAAAAAAAAAGAAACCTAAAAGCAACAAGTTTACAACAGAAAAGGTCAATTACTGGCAATCTTGTAATATGCAATTAATTCTCCTGGTCTTTCTGTTTCGACTGGCTCAAGATCAATGTGCTGGAAAGATTTCAACAAATTATAAGACAATTAATTCAGTAGAGTTTAAGTTTATAGCTTTGTCTCAAAACAAGGATGGAACAAGACACATAACAAAACCTGCATGAATGTTATATCAGTGAAGCTCATGGCTTTGTTTTTGACATCAGCATTTGTACCATCCTATAATATAAAAGTAAACCTGTTAAACCACGATCTTTTCTCCTTATTTTCTCTAAGGAGTAAAAAACAATAGATAACAAACCAAGAAACTTTCATAAATAGTACCTGAGATATGAAAAGTGGGAATTTTGAAGCAACTGAGGTTTGGTATCTGGAATTCACAGTTTAAATTAAAAAACTCGGTGGCTGATTCAGAAATTAAGTTTACATAAGATATGTAATACTTGTAATATACCTCCCAAATGTGAACAACAAACTGTTTAGTATGTTACTACTGGCAGGATTCTAGTATCAAGACTCATCCTATTATTCCACTATAACCTCTATCATACTAAGTTACTAACAGAAGGCCATGTAAATGAATCAATGTTGACATGCACAACAACCTACTTGCATATGATAATTGCATGGGACAGGAAAAATTAAATAAAATTGGGTAAATATATTACTTCAAGATAGATTGGATTGTCCTTTCTAGATAGTCAGGACGATTGCAAGCCATCACCACGACAGCTGCTACAGGGACCTAAGCACAAAAGGGAGGAAATAATGTGAAATTGGTAACATGTTACTTTCCGAAGGACTTTTTTAAAAGTCAAGGGAAGGTAAGGTGCAAGGTGCAAAGAGAAAATAATTAGGGTTGTAAATAAAAATTGAAGTACAGACCTCGTCTCTGTGGCTCAATGTCAGTTGAAGCTTTTCTGCACTCAAAGCAAGAATAGTTAACAGCACAGCCAACTTGGCACACATGTAAGCAATCAAAGCAATAATAGACATAAAAATAAATGCACTTTGCAGGATTATGCATCTTTTAGTAGCTCACGTTTGGAAAATAAAAGAGGATCCCTTGACTCTTGATTAAAATAAAAATTTAAAAAAAAAAAACTGAAGGTGAAGGTGAAGGTGAAGAGAAAAACTGGAACTGTAAAGGACACATACTTTGAAGATCTTGAATTAGTGTCTTTAGTTGAGCGCGCTCTTCATCTTGCCGTAGCTTCTTTTCTAAGATAAGACCAAAAGTTCATAGTTGGAACTAATTATAAAATAATTGAAGTTAAAGGGCAGATCAGCTTTTAAAAGGCACAAAAGACTGGGCCCAGGAAAATATCAAAGCTTTTCTCGAACCTGGGTTGTAAAAGGCATGGCTGGTATCAGATGTAAAGTGTTGGGACAGTCATGTAAGTATAATGGTAGTTTGGACCTTCTATTTCATTAATGTTCTCTTCTACAAACTATCATATATACTTTCTACTTCACTTCTATGATTCTATCAGAAAAGTTTGTTGAATCATTCAAGTGTTTCAAACAAAATACAAGACACAAGGTAAGAAAAGATAAAATAAATGATGTTACCTTCTAAATCTACAATTCTCTCCTGTTGCTTGCTTATTTGATCAATTAATATTCGTGACTCACTCACGCATTGGTTTTCAGCCTTTTCCTGATTAAGAAAAAGCATAGTACCTAAACATTAGCAAACGTTCCATATTGTGCCAAGATATAGAAGTAGATCTCAGTTTATAATTTTGTTTGCACCAAGGAATACAATACGATATGTTGGTATCAAACTTAGGAAGGTGATCTGCTGTTTTTGCCAAAACTTTGCTTTTGCAGCTTGGATTTTCTACTTCCCCATTATTTATCCTAATTACACAATTCAGTTAAAGTGACTTGAACTATGTCATGTCTAAGCTCAGTTACACTATTGATGGTGGGTCTAGTGTTGAGGCTCAAGCAAACACTGAAAACAGTATATTGAGGCTAAATTAATGTATACTGATGCTTAAAAAAACAAGTGAGGGGTTGGTCAAGGCTATTGGCCTCACTGGATCTGGATAAGTAGATGACCAATTGAGGCTTAATTTGGCTAACTAAGAAGACCAAGTGTACTGTAGTCTCTCTTTTATCTTACCCACCAGGTTCAGTATCAGTATCAGTATCAGTATCAGTATAATTTTCACACATTGGACCACTATTTTGAACATACGTTAAAAAATTAGAGAAAAATAATAATAATTAGGTTAAAGTAAAACAGTACTTACTACCGCTGCTAATCGATCGGCATAGTGTGATTGTGTTGCAAATAGGCGCACCTGATAGGAGCTCAAAACAAATGGAACTACCAAATTAGAGAAAAACGAACTAAGATGGATCAAACAGGCGCAGCCCAAATTATGGATTCAGAAAGTGGACATAGAGAAATGTACAATTCTATGCTGTGCTGTTAAAATCGCATCACAGAGAAGTAGAATTGAGAGAGAGACTCAGACCTGGATGTAGATAAAAATAGCGGCGACAACGAGGAAAAGGAAGCGTATGTCCATGATGCTTCTTGCCATTTTTTTTCTTTCTTTTCTCGGGTCAATTTAAGAACATAGTCGCTCGGATCTGGGTACCAATACGATGGAGCAATGAAAGAGAAACGAACGGAAGCTTTCTAATAAACCGGTTAAGAAAGTTTTAAGAGACTTATTTGTATTGACTTGTCGGAGCAGCTTATATTAAAAAATGGGATCGGAGCAGCTTATATCTCCGTTTCATTATTAAAAACGCTAGTGTCCTGTCACCAACGACCGAATTTTTTATTGTTACCGCGGCCAAAAATCCGAATTAATTCGTTACCACCCGTCTGACCCTTTATTCAATTCTACCACCTCCGCTAACCCAGTTTGCACACCAAATTAGCTCGTGCGCGGACTGAGTTGGCGCACAAACTTGGTGCGCCAACTGGGTTCGCGTAGTCATCTTTTCACGGTATAAGGGTGCGGAGAGCTCATTTTGCTCCGCACTCCACGCTCCGCGCACTCCGGCACAGTAAAAAGTAAGTTTTTTTTTTTTTTTTACTTTTTTATTTATTTATTTGTAGAGTAGATAGGTCCAAATAATTAGAATGGTGTCCAAAATAGGTCCAAATAGAGTAGAATTGTAATAAATAATTAGAATGGTGTTCAAAATAAATTCAAACATAGTAGAATTGTATTAAATATTTAGAATGATGTCCAAACAGAGTAGAATTGTATTAAATAATTAGAATGGTGTTCAAACAGAGTAGAATTGTATTAAATATTTAGAATGGTGTCCAAACAGAGTAGAATTGTTTTTAGCTATATTATGTTGTATTTTATGCCAAATTATTTTAGTAAATTATTAAAGTACCCTATTTGAGGTACTTAAGACCAAATTTGATTAGAAATGCACCAAATTGTAGTATGGCGTCATCCAGCGGCACTAAGCACACCAGTCTGCCTCATGATGATGTGGAGTTGGATGTAGTGTTAGCTCGGACCGTCTTTCCGCATTTGACGTCAGAGTATATCAGTCCCGTTTGCTGGTTCCCTTACAAGGAGCACAAGATCAGAAACTCATATGTAAGTTTACATCTCTATACCACTTGCAAATAATATACATTTTCATTTGAATAAAATAATAAATTGTATTTGTGTTTATTTTGAAATTAAATGCAGACTCATACTCTGACGTCGACGAGGAACAACCAGATGAATATCCTCTACGACCCTCGATTTGCAGCCGCGTTGCAGAGGCTGGGTCTGTGGCATGTGTCACAGCTCAGTGACTTAAATGCAGATGTCGCTCTTATATCTGCATTGGTCGAGAGGTGGCGACCGGAGACCCACACCTTCCACTTGCCCATCGGAGAGATTACGGTGTCTCTCCAGGACGTGAGTTGTCTCTGGGGTCTGCCCATTGCCGGAGAGGCGGTCACAGGTGTGGAGTACGGAGACTTCACGCAGCTCGTCCTCGACCTGCTGGGAGACGGGTTGATGAAGCGGAGGTCGACCAAGAAGGGGTACGTCTACTCGAAGAATGACATCAGTTTATCACACTTGCGGGAGCGGTTCAGGTAACATTTATTTTATAAAATTAATTATTTGATGTCTATTTTTTAAAATTAATTATTTTTCGCAATTTTCACTAAATTGGTTCGAATTTACAGTGGAGCCCTGGACCCAGATGCTGATGCTGAGACGGTAGATCGGTGGACCCGGGCTTACATCATGGAGATGTTTGCTTGCTGGATGTTCCCAGATTCATCGGGGGCCACTGTCCCTGGATGTTTGCTTGAGTGGCTGAGGGACTTGGCCCAGCCGAAACAGATGAACTGGGGTGCAGCGGTATTGGCATGTCTATATCGGGGTTTGTGCACCGCATGTCAGGTATAAATTATTTTGAAATCCAAATCTTAATAATTAAATAGTTACATAAAAAAACCAAAATTTTAACTGTCACTTGTACCTAAATAGACAAACAAGCACAATTTCTACGGTCCAGCTGGTCTCCTGATGCATTGGTCGTGGACGAGGTTCCCGTTCGGCCGTCCACAGCCACGAGTGAGAGGTTGGGCTCCAGCTTGGGGGCAGCCCGACGGGATTACATGCCCGTCTTACGCGCAGAAGTGGTGCTCGAGGAAGACGTACATCCAGACCCCGCACGGCAGACCTATGGGTGTTGATTTCTTCCGGAGTCAGTTCGAGCAGATGACTCCTGACAGACACGTCTGCTGGCGGCCGTACGACGAGCGTGTCGAGGTTGATGACGATGATGCTATCCCTCACTCCTTCCTGCATGACCTACCTCATATATGCCTCCAGCAGCGTCAGTTCTGGTTTGCTCAGGTAACCCTTGCATTATTATTGTATTCCCATTTTGCATCACTTTTATTTATTACGTACGTAGGATTATTTATTTTTATGTACTTGCAGGTACCACTTGTGTTCTACCAGATGGTCGAGCATTACTATCCTGGACGGGTGATGCGTCAGTTCGGTATGCGTCAGCCCTTTCCCGTCCCGGATCCCATCTCCAAGGACAAGTGGTACGAGCTTCACAAAGATCTGGCCACTACCGGCGGCAAGGATTGGCGGACCGTGCACGCCGATTATGTGACTCTGCTTGAGGCGATGGGCGACAGGATCCCTGACGAGCTCCAGTCGTATGCTTTCTATACATACGATCAGACCTATCGCAGTTGGTATCAGGAGTACTGTGCCTTCACGGTGTACTTGCATGGTCAGATCACGGAGATGAACACGAAGCCGCTCCACGTACGACGCGACACGGTTAGTGACGAGTATGGCTTCATTCCCTGCGCTGGCCCGGCTGCACAGATTGTAAGTCTTTAATTTTTTTGGTTTAAGAAAATTATGAAAATTCATTTGCAATTCGAACTAATTTTATTTATTTTAATTCGCAGGCACTCATGAACATCAAGCAGGTGCTTAGGAGCAAGATACGCCGTCACAAGAGGCTGGAAGGCATTCGGGAAGAAGTGGTTGTGTTCCGCTGCACCGCCTGTCGTCGTCGCCGGGTACCAGGATCAGCTCGAGAGAGTTCTCAGGCTTTCAGATCTTCCCCGCTATGAAGATTTGAAAGACATGGACTCCGCAGATTCTGCGGAGCCTATGAGCACGCCAGAGCCGGATTTCTCAGACCTACACTCTGCAGCGACTGCTGAGGCCGCATTTGAGGCTGCTGGGCTTGCAGCGGTACGTATATTTTTGTAATTATTTTTATAATCATCTTCATTGTGAAACCTAATTATCTATTTGTTTCAGGGAGATATACCCCGTGGAGATCAGTACGACGAGCCGGACCCATCCGCAGATTTTTCGTTTCACTTGGGCTCTCAGTACGGGGCTTACACGCAGGATGTAGACTCTCCTCCGTTTCCCACACAGGAGACGCCACTCCCACAGGAGACGTCACTCCCACATTCCAGTGCAGCAGCTGTCCAGCAGGATGTCTCATATGGACCCGTGTACCCTGCAGATAAACGCAAGTTTATTTTCGGACCTGGTGCAGATGAGGGACCACACGAGGAGACACTTTTTGGGGAGATACATGAGGAGACCCCACCACAGCCACCATGACAGTACACATCGCTAGAGGAGAGAGAGCGTCAAGAGGAGGGGCGGGGTAAGAGACTTAAGAGAGAGAAGAAGCCGTGGACACCCTCGAGCAGATAGGATAGACTTACTTGTTGTAGTTTATGTTTTTTGATATTATTTCGGTATTAGTTCTTGTTATTTGGATGTTATTTCGATATTATTTTGATATTAGTTCTTATGTTGTTTTGTTTTTCTGTTGTTTAGTTCTTCCGCCGTCAATTTAACACATTAGTTTTTACGTTATTTACCTACCTGCTGCCTTGCGTCTGATGAATGAACATCGTTAAAAATAAAACAGGATTTTCAGACACCCGTTGCAAAAATAAAAATAAACCCTAAAATCCAGTCAGCTCTAAACCCTAAACTCTAAACCTAAACCTTAAACCCAAATCCATTCAGCCCCAAAAGAGAGCTCCGCTAACCCAGTTGGCGCACCAAGCTTGTGCGCCAACCCAGTCCGCGCACCAGCCAGTTTGGTGCGCGAACTGGGTTAGCGGGGGTGGTAGGATTGAATAAAGGGTCAGACGGGTGGTAACGAATTAATTCCGATTTTCTGGCGTGGTAACAATAAAAAATTCGGCACCAACGACTTACGATTGAGAAATAAATTTTCAAATTAAATATTAGTCCTTCGATTAAATAATCTATCTTCTCTTCTCTTGATTAAATGTATCTTTTTTATTTGTAAAAGTCTAAATTTAATTAAAATTATATCCGCTACACGTATTGTCACACTTTTTTCCGTTCTGCACCGTCGGATCAAAATCAAAAATTGTGCAGATTAAATATCAGATGGGCAAATTTTTTCGCTGGAACGCTCGTCCATTCGCTTCACCTCTCTCAGCGAATTTTTTTGTTGTTCATCCCCCTCCCCAATCCCTTCTTCCCAAAGAAAAAAAAAACCCTAATCGCCTCAGACCCGCGCCCAGCCATCTCTCTCTTTCGGCCCTAAAATCTCTCCGCCATCTCTCTCTTGCTCTCTTGCCTCAGACCCGCACCCCTCAGCATCAGCACCAACACCAGCATCATCGCCAGCACTCCTCGTCGAAACTGAGGCTGCCTCATTTTTGCTCATTTTCCAATGTTTTATGCCCGCACCGCAGCAACTGAACTTTGTTCGACTCAAAATTGAATAGACTGCTAGACTTTTTCTTTATCGCGTAACTAATCGGAAGTGGAGGGGACGGAGTGAGGAGACGCTACGACTCTTCCTTCTTCTTCCTGTTCGGCTCTTCCTTCTTTTCATTCTTACGCTGAGAAGTAAGATGATAAAGCGTTCATCTCTTCTCCGACAAACTCACAATTTTTGTCATTCTTCATCTGTAAGTTCCTATTTTTTGTATTTTTTGTGAATTTCACTTATATTTTTTTAGCAAAAACTAAAACCCTAGATCAGTGGCAAAGTTTCAATTTCACTCATGCTTTTCACACTCCAACTAATGACTTTCATAGTTTGTCCTTCATTAATCTACTTTCTTGTTCAATAACTTAACCTCTCCTCCAAATTGAAGGACAGACTCCTCCAAATTGTCATTCAATTAATGAAGCATTTGTCAAATCTACTTTAGTAGCGTCCTAAAGTTGTAGAGAAAGAACACAAGGTATGCTGAAGCAAATTGTTTTAATTTATTGAATACCTGCACCTAAGATGCAAGTGATTAGTGATGTACAGTGATGTACAATTGAACTGGGCATTTGTCTATTGAATGACGTAGAGTATGTGTGCTCTTTGTTGTAGAACAATATTCTGAGTACAATCTCTTGCATATGTTTTCTATTGGCAATTTGTAGAAAGGTCCTTTGGTTACATTAAAGCTGTCTTTAAGCAATTTGTAAGAAAGGCTTATGACCCTTTTTTTTTGACATGGTATTAATAAAACAGAGTTTTACAAAACTTTTATTGTTTCACACTGTCCCCCTTCAGAGGCTTGATTTTTCCATGTTGGTTGTTTTGTATTTGTACATTATTTTTCGTCCTTTCAATTTCATAATTTTTTATTCTTCGATTGCATCTGAATGTTACAAAATAATTCTTTGACTGTGGCTTACTTTAAACTTCTATAACTTGAACTTGGATCCAATGGCAAGACCTTTGTCAAGATGGTCAAATATGTAGTAGTATTTAAATATTTTTTATTTTATATTTTAGTCAAGTCTTATGTCGAAAAGCCAACTATTATTTCCCATGTGGTTACCTCAGTCTACTAATTGTTTGATAGAAGTATCACTAAAGCTGGCTTATGGGGACGATTCTGATTTCATATTCTAGTACTGGTGCTTGCCGGGTTTTTGTCAGAAGCGATTCCTACCTGATTCTGATCAGAGTCAAAATAATGATGAATTATGTAGAGTTTTGACTTAGATTTTGCATATTTTCTCACACTTATGTTTAATTTATTAGAGAAAAATGTTATTGTCACCATTCTTTATGTTTTATTACAGAAAACAGGTTTTTGGACTATTTTACACCAAATGAAGCAAGAATCGGGTCACTCGGATCAGCGACGCTCATCGACTAAGTCTCTGTTGCGGCCCGTATTGCCTAATACGGACCAAGCCTAATACGGACCAGGAGATGGTGTGATACGCATTAAAACCCTCAGCGACAAGGTCTCAATACGGACCGTATCACCTGATACAGACTGTAACCGAAGGCACCTCTTGGGAATTAACTGCCGACAGCTGTATCCAGATCAGTTCCTTAGCCCCTACTCAATCTCCAGATGTCCCTCCACTCCTATATAAGGCCCCTGGGCAGAAGAAGAACTCATCTTTGTAATTAGGGTTAGATTTGATTAAAGAGAGAAGAGATGAGTGATTGTAACAATGCCGTTTCGCGGCTAAGTTCCTTCTTAGGGACTAGGCAGTAAACCTTGTTACTCTTGATGTTTTGATATATATATATTTTCTGTTGATTATGATTTCTTGTTGTTTAATCAAAATTCTTTTGTGATTTACTATCTCTTCATCTAACTTCGATTATCTAGTTTAGTCCGTTAGGGTAGTGACAGTACTTTAATGGTAAGAGAAACTATTTGTACGAATTAGCCTCGTTGAGATCTATTAGGTTTATGTGAAGAAAACCTTAGCGGGGAAACCATAAACCAGAACAACAAAACACGAACTAAGTTCCATCATTTGCATAAGGTAAATCGCAGTGATCTGTGTAGTAACTTGTGTATTTAAGAGATCAGTCATTTGGGTAAGATAACTCACAGTGTCCTATGTAGAATCTCGATGAAAGATCTGTCATTCTTGCGTAACATAACTCGCAGTGACCTATGTGATGTCTTTCATAAAACAACAACAGGAAATCAGACCCGACAGGAATATATTATCAAAGCAGATTGAGTAGCAATGGTGTGCCGAAATCCTAGGAATTCTCATCTCTATCTTTATGTTAATTACTTTTAATCGTTTCTTAATTTACATTGATCACAACAACAACTCTCAATTTTCAGATTTCGTCTAGCCTTTCGAAAGATTGTGATTCGATCGCTCAAAACTCTGAACCAATATTCTCTGTGGATCGACCTCGAATATACTACTCGATAGGATTGTGCGCTTGCAGTCCAAACCAATAGCATTTCCGAGTTTATATATATTAAAAAAAACATCGCTCTCTTTTGAGTGATCAGATTCCCAGATATACATTATAATTCCAACTTGGTCTAAGTAAGATCATTTCCTTCTATCATTTAGCATATCTAGAACTGGAGGCCTTGGTGTGGGTTGTATTTAGGGATAAAATCTGGATGGTGTCTCTCACGTTTCAAAATGACAGTGTTTCTTAGTAATATCTACCAAACAAATTGTGTAATTAGATTTGACGTGTCCACAATGGATGCAATTTTTAAATATTAATTGTTAAAAGTAAACGCAACAAAAGAATGCCAAAGTGAAAAGAATAATCAGCATTGTGACAAGAGAGCAACGGGGTGCAATACAAACAAGATCACTGTCCCTATGCATTTAAAAGCTATAAAATTGAACCATTTTAGAGATATCAGTGTGGACTAATTGTGAACTTACTGTATTTATTGCCTTTTCTGTTAAAACTCATTTTAATCTTATAAAGTTCTCATTTACCTTTTATTAAAAATAATAAAATATGTCGTATGTGTAAGAAAAATGTTCATGTCTTATAATTGGTCAGTCCCCGAGGGCAAATGGTTCATTTCTCTACTTGTGACGCATACACAGTGACATTCAGACATACACTTGTGTGCACGTCACAAGTCACAAGTAAGAAAATAAACCATTTGCCCTCACAACCGGCAAATTAGAAGACTGAATTTCTCTTAAACATGCTACGTATTTTTTTTATTTTTTTATAAAGAGTAAAATGGGTATTTTATAAATTTAAAATGAGTTTTAATAGAAAAGACAATAATTGGATAAATTTGTGAGTTTTTTAAATTTAGAGGGGTAAATATGATATTATGAATTTTAGAGGGGGAAATATGTAATTTTGAGGTTTTTTCAGGGGTATACATGAAATTTACCCTTGTTTGACATACACACCAATGTGATAAAAATATGATGTTATTTTACATATACACTTTACTGTTCAAATTCTTGAAACTTTGATTTTATGTATAACATGTAAATAAAAACAGACTAAGGATTCATATGTAAGAATGCCATGGACATAAAACTGTGATAAGATTTTTAGACCTACTTGTGACAGGATGTAAGGATACTTAGGAAACACTATTTCTAATGGGAATTTCAGAAAATTACTTGTTTTGAACTGTAGAAAGCTTGTATCAGATACAACATTTGCCAATTTCATACATTGATCGGTTCCTCTCTTATAATTCTATCAGCAGACAAAGGCTTCAGCTCCTTGGTGTTTCTTCAATGCTTATTGTTTCGTAAGTGTGAAATTAGTTTGGTTTGTTTCCAGTGATTTTGGTAGTCTTCATGGGTTATTTGTTTGGCTGAATACGGTTTAGGAGATATTGACTATTTGTTTGAAATCACACCAATGTGATAAAAGTATGGTTTTATTTTATAAATATGATAGTACCTTTTTGTGTGACTTCTATCTTACTGATGGGGCTTTTTTTTTATTTATGCTAAATTTGAGGAAAAAAATGCTAATTGGAATTACAGGCTTTACGAGCCGAGGTTCGATCGGTAAGGCCTTTCATTGTATCTCTCTTGTTTAGACAAATCGATTATTCGTCACGGGACCTATTCTGAATGCATATGAAGGAGCTGCAAGTTCTCTTTCGAATTATTTCTATAGTATGCATTCGTTGATCAAGTGCCGAATAAAGCTCTTCTACTAATGAAGGTTTGTACGAATGAAGTTCTTCTACTCCAGCTAATGTCAGGAGGTTGTACGACATAGCAAATGTTATATCTTCTATGAATAAAATAAAGATTCTCCTTTTTTATTACTGTAAATTCAATTGCAGAAGCACTTTTAATCTTAAAACTTTATTTTATGATATAATATAGTTAATTTCAAAATTTTGTTGCAGACACGTCATGCCGAAATTAGAAAACCGGCTTTTCGGGGGCTAGGATTAGAGGGGAGGCGGATTTCAGACACATGAGCTCCATTTGATGTAGTGTTAATATGTCATTTTGTTTGAATTTTTTATGAAAATATGTCAAAACAAAAAATATATGACATTTAATATGTCATTTAAGGAATATGTACTATTTACTTAAATGTCATTTAAGAAATCTTATTTGTCATTTAGTCTAATTCTTGTATGAAAATATGTCATTATGTATGAGAATTTTTTTATTCTCTTAAAATGTCTCCGTTGCAATGCACGGGCACAATACTAGTTATATAATATAGAGCTTAATGACTGTTTAAAAAATGAGAATAGTAATACTCAATACTTGGTGGCTAAAGAAAAATCAGAGGAAAAATGGGAATGGTTGGAGGGACCATGGGCCGATATATTCAAATGGGCCTAGTAAAAAATTGGAGCACCGCAACGGATCGAGGCCCAAATTTCTGCTGATTGTCAGATTTTCTAAAGCTGAACGATCTCTCACTACCAGAAAACGAAGGTCGGCAACAAGCATTTTTATCAAAATGGAGTGGGAGCTGATATTAACACTATAAAATATGTTATGTTATTGACACAATACAATTCAAAATTTCTATTTGATAGATAAAATAAAACTTGAAGGCAAAATAAATTATTTATACTAGCGGGTCCGAATAATACTTACTGGGTTCCGAATGGGTCAGTAGTAGGGATCATATCTATTGGTTTCCGGATGGGTCCGGATATCCACTCCGTTTAGGTTTTATTATCCATGTCCAAATCCGGATCACCTCTAGAATATATGTATCCATTTAAATCCGAATTCAGATTATAAGCGTATTCAGAGCGGATATCCGTCGGATAATCCATATCCGTTTCCAGCCTTATTTATATCCAACAAAAAATATATTGCCAATTTTTTTTTCTTTAAGTAGATACTTGTGAGTTGGGTAAAATAAACGTATATATTGATAGATTTTCAATAATATAATAAAATATTTCATTTTTGTAATATTTTTGAAAATCTTAAAAGTATGATGAAATATATAAATAACAAATGGGTCCACCTAGCTCTCCCCCGTGAACAATCCCCCGTTTCATCCCCGTCAGTTGCATTAATTAAGGTAGTTAGTTAGTTAGAATTTATAACTGTCAGTGTATTTTAGGAATTTGCAAAAGTATTCATATGTAGCACAACTAGTATTCATCCATCTATATGAAGGTATTCACATTTGTAATAGAAACATATTTGGATATATTACAACAAGAAAGTAGGGGACAAACAACACGTGTGGGGGGGCGCACAACTGTCAGAGCATTAATTAAGTGGGGGACCGCATAACCGTCAGCGCATTAATTAAGTGGGTGACTTCTAACTACCTTCAGCTCATTTTAGAAATTTGCAAAAAAAAATATTCATCTGTAACACAACTAGCATTCATCCATCTATATAAATATATTCATCTTTGCAATAGAAGCATATTTGGACACATCACTCACTCATCTTTTACACGTTTTTAGAGATGAATTTTTTTTCTCCGTTCAATCTAACTAATATTTCTGACGATCTGTGAGGAATTTTGCAAATCTAAAACCACGAATGTCTTCTACACAATTTTCTCTTTCAAATGAGATCCATGATGACATACTTTCGAGTTGTCCGTTGCACAAGTATTCACACCTCGTCGTGCAAGTATTCATCCCGCATTAAGCAAGTATTCATCCTCATCGTGTAAGTGTAAATAGTTAATGTACCAAGAGTATTACAAACATATGTGCATACCAAACAAATAAAAAGTATTCATCCATAAGATATCAAGTATTCATACATATAAGTTAAAGTATTTATGCCTAAGAAATTAAGTATTCATCCATAAACGTTGAAGTATTCATCTCTAAAACATTAAGTATTCATCCATATGTACTTAGTACGCACTGTTCTAATTCACCATTAATGAAGCTTTGTTCTTTGCAAATAACTCGGATCTGACCCGGCGAAGGCGGATCTGACCCGGCGGTCGACAGTGATGGATCTACTTCGGCGGAGGCGGAGGTGGGAGAGAGAGGAGGCGGAGGTGAGAGGTGGGAGACGGAGGTGGAGGTGGGAGAGGGAGAGGTGAGAGAGGCGGGCGGAGGCGCAGAGGGAGAGGTGGGAGAGGCGGGCAGAGGTGGAAGTGAAGGCGGAGGTGGAGATGGAGAGGTGGGAGAGGGAGGAAGAAAGAGGAAAGAAATAAATGGAGAAAATTAGATAATTAATTTGTAGGGCCATTAGGTAGTTGTTAGAATTTTGAATTATAGTTAGAAAAGGTAGTTCGTTAGTTGGAGAATGAAATGGGAAATGGATAGATGGGGAAAGATATAATTACCCATAACAAATATGATCAAATATTTATTTAATTTATTAATTTAACTTTTAAAGAAAGAAAAATATATAATAATGTATGAGAGTGAAGGAATATTATTATTTTCTAAGAAACTTGTAAGGAAAGAAAATCCTATAATGATAAATGAGAGAGATACAGGTTTTAAAGGAAATAGTTAATGAAGGATAAATTTGTCTGTATATTAAAATATTTAGATAGTGTTGTGTTAATAAAAAGATTAGTAGTGTTGGTATCATGACCCTAATAAAGTATATATTTCAATAGTATTAACCGGAACTATTCAATAGTATCAACTGGAAAATCATTTCAACCATAATAAAATGCTATTGGTGCAACAGTACCAACAAAACGAGCTGGAGCAGGTAATGTAAACTTGATGCAAGGTCCAAAAAAGAATAATTTGCAACTGCATTATACAAAATATCTAGAATTTATAATGGCACATATGCACAAATATAACCCCTCCTCTCATACGAAAAGAGATGAAAGATATATAAAGAATGTCACACATCACACACGCACAAATGAGCCGTCCAACAACAAACCCGTAGATACCTAGTTACAAGAACAAAAACCTTAATCTCAAAAAGGAAAGCAAACCATCCTCATAATAGAAAACCCAGAAAGAAATGAATTCTCATACCATGCAAGGGAAAGAAAAAACAAGAAAAAAGGATCAAAATGAGCTCCAATTATTAGTACCATGTCTTGGGCTATCGTTCTGAGAAAATTTGATTGGACCTGAGCCGTACATGTCATTATCATCAAAAGAATAATCCCTATCAGTTGTGCTTCTCATGGAATCAAACCTTGCAAATTTATCACTTCCAGTCGGATCAGTGGTGCTCTTCATTGAGTCAAACCGAGAGAATTTATCGCCCCCCCATGAATCAGATGTGCCAAAAGGCTCCGATGAACCAAACGGATCAGACGTATCAAACACATCAGTGGTGCTTCGCATTGAATCGAACCGAGAGAATGTTTTCTCAGACCCGAACTGGTCACTTGTACTATTTGTTGTATCAAATCTCCCATAACTGTCCCCAAATCCTTGGTCAGTGGTGCTACGGAATGAATCAAACCGACCAAAAGTATTATTTGAAAAGCTGTCGCGGGATGACCCAAATGTATCAAAATTGTTCGAAAAATTGTCGAACGAGTTGTCATCACCGGCCTCACTAAATCGAGGTGAGAAACCTGAGTTGTTGTACATAGGGGTTGACGGTGCAGAGGAATCAAAGAATGATCTTTGTGGCCCATTATTGCCAAAAAGAGACATGGGGGTAGATGGTACAGAATCAAAAAAGGCTTTTGGGGGATCATTGTAAGTAGCCGTCATTGGCGTGCTGGGGACTGAATCAAAAAAGGATTTTGGGGGTTCGTTGTACACAGCCGTCATCGGCGTGCCGGGGAATGAATCAAAGAAGGGTTTTGACGATCCTGTTTTGATGGGAAGTAGGTTGGCCCCACCGAAGAATAAATCATTGTTGTTTTCATTGTCCTAAAATAATGAATTTTAGGTGACAGGTGAATTATCTCAAAAAAAAAAGAACCTAGAATTAATTAGATGAAAATAAAAGACAAGTTACTACAAGTAATTCAGCCGACAGTAGCTAGGTATTTACTAATGGGTGGAGTTTTTGTCCACAGCCGGTTCTAAACCGTCCGATCTGTGCTAAAATTCACACGGACGGTTTGGATTTACAGAACCGCTTAAATTTATTAAGTTTTAATTATGTTAGCACGAATCTTAAAGCAGGTCAGACGGTTTAGGCCCAGCTTTGGATGGGACTTTGTCCAAATCCCTTTGGACAAAACCCAAGTCCTTTACTATACAAGTTTAACAACAAAATGAGACTAAGGCTTAGCTCAATGTTAAGGTCTAGGCTTACACACAAACTGGGCTTATGCAATTCAAACCGAAAAATCAACTCTGTACTGGATCTGAACTGGTATAGACAATAACATTCTTCTTGTTCTTAAACATTACCTTATCATTGAAGTTCCATGTTGAGTCAGCATCATCAGCATTATCAAATGATGGTCCCCAAGAGTGCTCATACTTGTCACCAGAAACAGATGACTCGGCACCATCACGATCACTACAAAGTAAACAAAATCAAAGGCACCAGTTGATCAAGAGGTGTTTGTTTCCTGTACTACACTAAGTGGGGCTGTTAAGTAGCACCAAGTATCCCCGCCAAGATATGATGCATCTTAAATTAGAAAAGGTAAATTACATCAGAAAGGTATACTAAATCACATGACTATATTTGGACTAACTTGGACATTGCTCTGGCATCTCCTTATTTGGTAGTAAAAATCATCTCCTATACAGAGGGCACAATGAAAGGTACTTTTGTTACCTGATGCTTTCACTAGCACGAGGTGAAACATCATGAAAGATGCTTGATTCTTTATCTTTTGCATTAAACCCATCATTGCTTTTCTTAGGAGATTTCTTTGCTGGACTAGAAGGCACACTTTTTGGTGACTGCACCTTTTTATCATCAACACTGGAAGTGGGAATTACTGAATCAACCTCAGGCACCTGCTCTTTCACAGGTGGTTTCTCAGTCTTTTCATCTTTGGTTTCTTTTGAAGAATCAGGAGATGCCTCGTTTGTGTTGGCAGCTTCTTTCTTGTCAGTCTTGTCGGCTTGAGTCTCTTTTTTAGGTTTTTCTATTTCTATGGTCAACTCCTTTATAATTGCAAAGCCTGCAAAACAAATAAATTAGGTACTAGTTAGCTAATAGAAAAAAGACGTACTTACTTTTTTTTAATGTTCATATCTTAAGTGAGAAGAGAAGAACAATCTATAATGAACATAACATATTGTAATCAGGGTTCTAAATAGCGGCGCTATAGCGTTTTCGGACCATAAAAGCTATGGCGCTATCGGTGCTATAGCAGTGCAATATGGGCATAGCGCCGTTTTTTCCGCTATGACGTGATAAACGCTATTTAAACCTTTGATTGTAATACATGTTATGTCTAAGAAATGTGCAATTAAATGTACCTCCATCTTCAAATTTGTCCCACTCATCATCCCACTCATCAGCGGTCTCAAGAATTCCTGGCTGCCAACCTTCAGTATGGAAACAAATAGTTACAATTATTTCTTTCTTTTAACTTTTGTGTGTGTGTGTGTGTGTGTGTTTTCTAGAAACTGAATACAAGGTCATTCTAAGCAAAGAAAAAGAACAGAAATGGATGTGTGAAAAAGTACCAAATGGAAGCTCAGTTATAGTTGTGGGCTTTGTTCTGAGCCCGTAAGTCTTGCATTTGTCATTAAGAGTTTTCATAACCTCTTCAAGGTCAGATTGAATATTCTTAGCTCTCTCCTGATTTGAAAAATAAAATAAGAAAATTAAAGCCAAGGAAGGATGTTTCATGGTCAACTGATTAACTCAAAAACTTAGCTAATTATAACAGTTTTTTCAAACAAGACTATCAGCCTTCAATCTGGTACAAATTTTTCAACAGGATGTATGATGATACAGACATCCAGCAAACAGGTTGCCAACAAAGTTAAAAATTGTATCAATGCTAACGAAACTCAACAACACAGACTGAGAGGAGAGAGAGAGAGAGAGACCTGAGCAGAATCATCTCCTTTGTCCCCTTTTTGCAATTTAAGTATAGCATTGTAGATCTCCATTTTCTTTTCCTGAAGTATAGGCAAAATATTACCAATCAGAACGTCTTATTATAAACAATACTACCAGTAAGACTATCCGAAGCAGCAAAGATGTCTTTACACAGAAAAAATCATATAAAAATGGATTGGGATTAAATGGCAACAGGAATAACTTGACATTTTCGACAACATTTCTCAGGCCAAAAGAAATTTAAAAAAAAAAAAAAAAGTTGTAGGCGTGTTGGTCATATTCCACCAAAGGTCATTAAATATGGACTTTTTCAAATTTTGAGTCAACTGATAAACAGTGACACTTATTAATCATATTTCAGCAGTAGGATTTCAAAATTACAGGTTCTTTTTACGGTTGTCAACATTGTCAAGTTAATCCACCCTCCACCGAACCCAACCATAAAAAAGTGCACCTATAAGCTGTCCAAGAATAAAGCATACAGTATGTAAAGAAAACTGGTTCCTAAAAGTAAGCCACCAGAACTGAACCAATAATAGTTAGCTTATTTTGCTTCCAATTATGGTCGGTTCAAATCTATCAAAACAACAGTAAAAGTGCTCAAACCTGAATTTCTCTAAATGTAGCTTCCTCCAAAGTCAATCTGGAAGCAACATCTCCAAGTTGTTTACATTTATCCTCGTACTTTTTAGACAAAGAAACGACCTAAAATAGTATATAAAGCAATTAACAATGTTCATGTACAACCCGAATGAAGACATATCATTTTGAATTAACTATAGAGCAGTACCTCGCGTTTATCAGAGGAGACCCGCTCTGAGATCTCATTTAGCCTGTTATCACACCTACTTTTGTAAAGAATCTAGAAATAATTATAAAAAAAATGGTCAGAAATAATTCTATTAACAACCAGGCAAGTGCAATGACCAGCAGAATAAATTTTACTTACAAGCTCTTGCATCTTAGTGCGGTAAAATTCAATCTTCTCCCTCGACTCCATGATTTCCTTCTCCAATTCTTGAACCTTTTGTTTGATTTTACAAAAAGGAAAGAGAACAACTATATGTAAAAACACCGTGCTACCAATTGATCCGGAAAAAATAAACTATCTAGAAATACGGGAAAAAAGTTGTATGTGTACCTTTTTTTCAGCATCTGCAGCCTCTTGAAACTTAGAACTCAAGGAATTTTGCTCCTCTTTGCTTAATTGATTGGTCAGGTGCTTCTCCAAGACAGGGATCTTTGACTTTGGAGGCTCTTGTGGGTGTATCCCATCAGATTCTGGTGGGCCACGTGGAGGTGGTTTCATCAAGCCAGGTTGCATCATCATGGATCTTGGACCTGCTTGTACCCCTTGTGGTGCAAGACCTTTTCCACAAAAAATAACTGGTACCTTCTTAGAGTCTTAAATTATGCAATCTTTTGGAGATATCATCCCAAAATTTTCATATTTCCCAAAATATAATAACAACAACATTGAAATTAGCACCCAAAATATTTCTGGAACATGCAATTAACATCCAACCATTGGCAACATTGAAAAGGTACATTTACTCAAGTACTGACAGTTGTGCCTTTAACTACCTCCATTTCCTAAACACAACTCGATCCGTTTTGCAAAACCCACTAGGCTCTATGAGCTCAGCTATCAAAATAACTTGGTCCTTAATTTCAAATAGGACTGTCAATAAGTTCAATAACATTTAAAATCTCTAGAGTTTAGACAGTAATTACACAGTTGCATTAATATGTTGGGGGTAATGCCGTGGCAGGCCCCCAAATTTGGGTTGTGACAAGTTGACCCCTGAACTTTAACTTTTCAGAATCACACCCCCACCCACCCCACCCACCCCCCACACCCCCCCCCCCCCCCCCCCCCACAATGCAATCAGTAATGAACACCCTCCCCCACAGCAGTTAATTTACTATTTAATGCTCAATGTTATTATTATATGACGAGAATAACCTTAGTTGTTTATATAATAATGATTAAAATATTTATGATTTATGGCTTTTCAATTTGTTATGTTTAGGATCATGCACCCATTGTTTCTCAGCTTCAACTAAAATTAACAACTGGGTATTCGTTAGATAAACCCCCATAATGTGCACACATTACTTGCAGCCATTAAAATAATCACGTCTTAAAATACAGAGAAATAGTGGGTACATCTAGAAAGAAAGAAAATTGGCCAGTGTGTGGTCAGTACCTTGAACTTGCTGTGGGGCTGGGCTGCTGTTGGAGGCAGAAAATTGGCCAGTGGAAGGAAGAGAAACCCCATCAGACCAAATTTCTGCAGGAAGTTGATCAGGAAGGGGCCGGTGCTCGCGATTTCTCTCCATTAAGTAGACTGCTGAGCAGAATTCTCTGAATGACAGCATGCCATCCTTATCCTGGTCCGACAGGTCCCACACTTTTTTCAACACCTCTGAAACAAATGCATTTGATGGATGGTTTAGTTGTTAAATTCAAGACATGGTATGGTGTTAGTACCATACCATACCCACAGTAAAAGGTCGTTACAAGGGTTAATGGCAAGAATGTTAGAAATTTCATACCATAATTAGAGCTTAATCATAACATAGAACCACAACTCAAACAAAAGAAGACAAAAAAGGTAGAGAGAGAGAGAACTGAAAATAATTATTATTAGTTTGCATACTTGTACCATGATATGTTTAATTAAAGGTAGGGATCCATTGACAGAGGGTATTTTGACAATCTTGACAATATTTTTTCAAATCAAGCTAAAAATTATTCAATAAAATATATAAAAAAGATTTATAGGTACGTGGTTCAACTTATGGATAGTTGTGTATAAGATGTCATGCAATTTGAGTATTATTTGATACCCATCAAATGCCATTAAATATAGACCGTTGCAAGTTTCAAGTTGTTTGATAAACGGTAAAATTTGCATCAAATTCTATCATATTTAATACACAAGATATAAATGTAGTACATATCACATTTTATAGGTCGGGTTACAAAATTGTAAGTTATTTTAGACAATTGCCATAATTTATCAATTTGATCCGTCGTCAATGGATCCCGACCCATAAAATAAACCATATGGTAATTCCCAGTACCAGCTTTAATTATGTACTAACAATTTGAGCTAGTATGATCAACCATCCTTTTTCAAACATATAATTATTATCAGGCATCTGGGAAAAAGATATCAACATTAGGAATCAGAAAAGAAAATAATAAAGGAATAAAAAAAACCTCTAGGAAGCTTCCAGCTGAGAAATAAATTGCGTGCCTCTTGACCAGAAATCTTCCCATCTCTATCTTTATCCACCTTAATAAAAACCGTCATGTACTTTTGTACGTCTGATTGCGTTATTTTTGGCCATGGAGCCTGAGCCTGAGAACCTGCTCCAACACCGGAAACAGCTGGCATTATCCCAGCACCAGAGACAGTGGGCCCGCCAGTAATATTTGAGACAAAAGGTCCTGACGGAGCGACAGAGACAGGAGGAACCATTCCTGTCTGTTGCTTCGGTGGTAACTGGTTCCCACTTGCTGGGGCAGTTGATGGCTGTGGTATAGGCGAAAAAGCAGCAAATGGGTCGACAGGTGCACTGGAGACAGAACTGGATGTGGAACTAGAGGTGAACCCATTACCTGACACAACCAGAGCCTTTGAATCCTTGGCTTCTCCACCAGAAGTCAGTCCAAAGACCAATCCAGCATTTGCATTGTTTGCAGGGCTAGTGAGAGGCGCCGCTTGGCTTGTAACCTGTGTCACAGATGGCATGACCTGTGCCTGTACCGGTACAGGTGGACCTCCTGTAGGTGGTAAGTTCCTCTTACCAGAAAACCAGTCGGTCGTCAGGTTTGGCGTAGTCTGAACATGATTTTGACTGGCCAAAGGTGGCTTCTGACCCATCCCTAATGGGCTCGGACCAGTTGGCCTAGGACCTGCATGAGGGGCAGCTTGTTGCTGTGGAGTTATTCCCCGAAATGCATGATTTGGTTGAGTAGGGATTCCTCCTGCTACTTGAGGGGCGGGTGCTGGTATGGGTGGACGTGCTGGTGTTGATGCCGGTACCGGAGCAGGTGCAGCTGCGCTGAAATTTATTCTTGGTGGTGGAATTTGTGAAGCGGCTGGACCAAATAAAGCCGAGTTAACTATGTCAGTGGTTAGCTGACGGCCAGTTTGTGCTACAGTGACAAGCCGCAAGGCATTGTAGAACTCAGGTCGGCCAAGGAATCCTTTTCGGGTTTGATCTGCATATGTCCATACCTGCCACAGTTAGAACAAGCAAATTGTCAGGAAATGACTAGTTGGTGCAATTTAGTACATATGTTCACTCCAATCAGATTTGGTTAGTCATTTCAATTGATCAAAATTAGTCAGGTAGGTCATTTGCCTTCTTCTAGTAATCTCTACAATGTTCTGGTCCATATAAATTTAAAAAGGTTTTTTATCAGGTTCCAATTTACAACAATAAAAAACAGGATAGATTAGCTAATTATGTATTGATATAATAATACTCTGTAAGTCTGTATTGATATAAAAGAAATTTATATCACGGATCTAGTTGTGGCATGATCTAGTGTAGGAAAAGGGACTGGGGAAATTGACTTGCTAAGCTTCAATATGAAGTACGCTCTAATCATTTTTTTTTCTGAATCTTATGTCAATCATTGAATTATACTTTTCTATTTGACCAAAGTCTGTCAAAACTCTAACCTTAATGAGGCCACAGAAATGGGAATGTTCTTACAAGCAACTTGATAGGTTATCTCTCCAATTTGGACAAAGTAGGGCACAAAAGTTCAACTATTCTAACTATTAAGCTCAAGTTATAACCAAGTGGGTCTTATAGTACTTTGGAGAGTCAATTTAGGAGGATACAAACTCTAACATTTCATCAAAAACAATCCGAAGTGCATTTACAAGACCCGAACTCGCCAAATCACATCATCCCCGGCAAACCTACTTTATACAAAAAAGAGATGTAAATTCTGAAAAAAAAAAACAAAGTTGAATCGGATCGGAACCTGAGCGAGTACTTGCTGGGGCAAATTGGATCCTTTAAAGAAGGATACCGCCTCGTCTCCGGTGATCTTACCATCCTGATTCAGATCCGCGGCCCGGAAGTACGCGTCGAACTGATCCGTACTTGCTGCCGCCATAAAGATCCGAAACCCGCAACTGAAGCTCTTAGATCCAAATTCTTCACAGACGAGAGAACTAGCTTTTTGCTAGGGTTTATGCAACTTAAATTGGGGGTAAATTGGAATTTGAAATTGAGGAGATTAGCTAAATCTCTCCTCTAATTCTCTAAAGAGAGAGGAGAGGGAAGGGATCTAGAATTCTAGATTCTAGAGCGAGGCAAAGCATCGGTTTCGGTTTCGGTTGGGTCGGAGAGAGAGAGAGAGAGAGAGGAGTGCTTACTGCTTGCGGGTCTCGGGGTGTTTTTCTCGATAGTTTCTTAATCAGTCCCTCACTTTTTGCAATATTACATTACATTAAATTAGCTACTTTGTGGCACACAAAAACTATGCAAGGATTAAGAAATATATTGACCGTACCACTGTGTGATATTAGATGAGACGACTTCAGTGTTAAAATAAATAAAAAATTCAAAATTCAAAATTTCATCACTATTTTGTAATATTTATAAATTTGAGGATTAAACTGAAAACTATCTTACTTAATATCTCTTTATATTTGCACCCCCTTCACTGGCTCTCCGCCCCGACATTTTTATTAATATCCAAAGTTTAATACAAATTATTAATTATACCCAGAGTCGGACCAATTATCGAAATATACCCAAGCCGGCCATTTTCTGGCCGGCCATGTACCCTCCCTAAGCCGGCCAGAAAATGGCCGGCTTAGTACTTTTTTTTTTTTTTTTTTTTTTTTTTTAAACCGCATTATTTTTGTTTTAGGTGATTTCTATTAAAGTCAAATATTTCATTTCTAAGTTTCGTATAAAATAATAAAGTACACACAAATTGCAAATAGAGTCCACACATTTTTTACAACATGCATACAAATCACCTATTATTGCTACGTCTAAAAGGTAATCCCCGAAGTAAACCACTTGCGAAAGATGACCTACGAGGTGGCCTAGCAGGTGGCTCTGGTTGCTCAGTAGATGGCCCGGCTTGGGTTCCAGATGGCCCGGCTTGGCTTGTAGATGGGCCGGCCTGGGCTCCAGATGGCCCTGCTTGGCTTGTAGATGCCCTTGTTGTGCGTCTAGTAGTGGACCTCCTCGGTTGGGCAGATGGCTCCCCTTGCACCCCAACCGCCTCTCCTCCCATGGCAACCGCCTCTCCCATTGCTTCGGCATACATATCAGCTGCATCTAAACGGCTCGTAGCTGTGCTACGCCGTGACCCTCCGGACCCACTTCCTGACGCCATTACTCGCTCATTTTCTGCCGCATTTGCTGCGATTCGTGCCTCTGCATTTGCATGTGTTACTTAGTAAGTTGGTATAAATTGAAAAGAAAAATAATTTTGGATGAATGTTACATACCTCTTCGTTGCCTATCGGAAGTGGAACGGCGAGGATGATGCCCCTTTCGTCTACCTTCCATTTCATCCATCGTCATTACATGACGGGTGTGTTTTCGCCTCCCCTTCCTAATCCAACCACTACTCGGAAGGATTCTGTCTCCAGGATTAGGAGGCCAGTCTCCCATATTTCCAATTGGATTGAACACATGGTTCCAAGTGCTCACAAGATAGGGTGTTTTATACCAGTCTGTAACAAAGTCGTCCTCTTGCCAGTTTCGGTCACGGCAAACAGCTAAGACATGAGCGCACGGAATAGATGTTAATTGGATACCTCTGCAAGTGCATTCCATTTGTCTGTCGGGACCGCGCGTCACAATATATATAAACTCCCTGTGAGTGGGTTCCATGTTGCCCATGTCGCTACGGGTGCAAGGAACGTACTCATTTGAGCCTGAAACTTGGTACTGACCTTGGCCCTGCGTGTAACGCACCACCCGCATTTTTCCAGCTTTCTCCCAACGTTTTCTGATCTTCTGCAAAACCCGGTCAGACAGAACCTGTCCATTGTCTTGTAATTCCATTGCTCGCTGACGCCGCTGAACAAACCATCTGTTGCACGTGTAGAACGTATCCTCCACAATGGCACAAACAGGCAATCTACGACTCGTTCGGAAGACATTGTTGAGCGACTCGGAGCCGTTTGTTGTCATGATACCAAACCGGTATCCTCCGTCACAGGTTTGGAAAATTTTCTCATAATTGGACGGCTCCATCACATCATTAGGACGTACTTTGCCCACTCTCTTTAAATATGCATTGCACTTCGGATTTTGCTGCACAAAAACAAATGGGTGTTATTTCATTTTCATAAAATTCTTATAAGATAATTAAACGAAATGTTATAAGTTAGACATACATGAGCAAAATCTTGGAACATCTCTTGTAATCTTCTCGGCTTCTTCCTCTTTGCTCCTTCCCTGAACCTCCATAAGTATGCCTTTCAGCTGTTTGAGCCGGCCCGTCTTCATCGCAACCTTCCAAGTGATCTGAATCCCCCCACATTTCTCCCTCAAATTCATCCCCGCTCCTCAGCTCGTCCTCCGGTATTTCATTAATGTCTTCAAAGTCCGGGCATGTTGCATCGTCTACTGGTGCAGGTCTGGGGTAAGGTGATACTGGAGGTAACGGTAAAGGAGTGGCATTTACGGATCTAGGTGGGGTTGAAACTGAGTGTCTTGGTCTGCCTCGATTGTGTCTAGGCGGGGATGCAACTGAGTGTCTTCGTTGAGGTGCTGGTGGAGTGACGTAGTTGTAGGGTTCTGGGTCAGGTTCGTTGAGGAGTAAGGTGGAGTCACGTCTGTTGGTTTCTGGTTGTGGGGTATAATGTGGTGCCGCTGATCCAGAGCCCGAACTTCTAACCCCGGGCTCTACCGGAACTCTTCTAGCAAATATTTCTATTAGAAAATTCCCTGAGGACCTCAAATAACCAAACATGCCTCTCCACGTACTCTCATCTACCAGTTTCGCAACCATAAATTTTCCGCTGGAGGGATGGCAATATCGGGTTGCCAATTCTAGGTCACACCTTTCTGGGTTGTAACCGGTGTGTGTGTAAACTATGGATTTCAGGTCTAAAAGTGAGGTGTCATCTGGAATTATTACTGAATAAGATGCATCTTTGTTGTAATACGCCCCTTGTGCACTATTAAGCATCTTCCCACCATAGTGTAATGAAATAAAGGCCATGGTAAATAAACTACATTTTAGAAAATGGTAAACAATTGTCAGGTTACTAAATGGTAAACAATTGTCAGGTAACTAAATAGTAAACAATTGACTGGTGAACAATTAAGTAAATGGTGAACAATTAAGTAAATGGTCAACAATTAAGTAAATGGTCAACAATTGGTTAAATGGTAAACTATTAAGTAAATGGTCAACAATTAAGTAAATATTAAACAATTAAGTAAATATTAAACAATTAAGTAAATAGTAAACAATTAACTAAATAGTAAACAATTAAGTAAATAGTAAACAATTAAGTAAATAGTAAACAATTAAGTAAATAGTAAACAATTAAGTAAATGGTCAACAATTAAGTAAATAGTAAACAATTAAGTAAATGGTAAACAATTAAGTAAATGGTAAACAATTAAGTAAATGGTCAACAATTAAGTAAATAGTAAACAATTGGTTAAATGGTAAACTATTAAGTAAATGGTAAACAATTAAGTAAATAGTAAACAATTAAGTAAATAGTAAACAATTAAGTAAATAGTAAACAATTAAGTAAATGGTCAACAATTAAGTAAATAGTAAACAATTAAGTAAATGGTAAACAATTAAGTAAATGGTAAACAATTAAGTAAATGGTCAACAATTAAGTAAATAGTAAACAATTGGTTAAATGGTAAACTATTAAGTAAATGGTAAACAATTAAGTAAATAGTAAACAATTAAGTAAATAGTAAACAATTAAGTAAATAGTAAACAATTAAGTAAATAGTAAACAATTAACTAAATAGTAAACAATTAACTAAATAGTAAACAATTAACTAAATAGTAAACAATTAAGTAAATAGTAAACAATTAACTAAATAGTAAACAATTAACTAAATAGTAAACAATTAACTAAATAGTAAACAATTAACTAAATAGTAAACAATTAAGTAAATAGTAAACAATTAACTAAATAGAAAACAATTAATTAATCTATAAAATAAAACATAATAATAAAAAATAAAAAATAAAAAAATAAAAAAAAATAATAATAAAAATAATAAAAATAAAAAAAAAAATTTTACCTGAAGGCGACTGCCTCGGGATGTGTGAAGCTCTGAAGGGTTCTGGGTGCTCTTTTATAGAGTTTTTGGGGTTTTAAAAAAAAAGAAAAAAAAGTACTAAGCCGGCCATTTTCTGGCCGGCTTAGGGAGGGTACATGGCCGGCCAGAAAATGGCCGGCTTGGATATATTTCGATAATTGGTCCGACTCTGGGTATAATTAATAATTTGTATTAAACTTTGGATATTAATAAAAATGTCGGCTCTCCGCCTCTCTCTAATTCTTGGATGTATATATAATAAGTGGATCCCCTCCTCTCTGTTGTGATTTGTGAATCCAAGAAAAAAAAGAAAAAAAAAGCTTTTATTTAATTCGCTCTCACACAATCTTTCATTTTCAATCTCTTTCTCTCTGGCTTGTTTGGTCCTTACCAATTTTACTTTTTCGCTGAAATGCATTTATTTGATTAATTTGGTATTAGCGCATAATCATGATTTATACGGTAAATATCATGATTTATTCGGTAAATATCATTATTATATAAAATGACAAGACCAAATATATATTTTACCGAGTTAATTATTTAAATTTTCAATAAATTTAAAATTAACCTTATTTGACGTATCGAACAATACTTAAATTGTATGAATACGACAATTGCATCTAACATGGGTTGGTCAGATTCTTTTTAATTTTGCATATTACAAAGGAAAACATTAAAATTGAAATTCAGATCCAGATATATACTGACATAGTAGGATGAGATCCAGACCGTTTATTTTAATATGGCATGAAATTGAAAAATCCTTCGGAAATTTAAGACATGTCAAAAAAAATTATTCGGCTAAAACTAACTCACATACTTCTGTAGGGGTTGTTGTTCCTAACGGCACCTAGAGGGGTGAATATGGAGCATTTTAAAATTTTAACCCTAGATGGTTGATATTCACTACAATTATATATCTAACGTGTGCGTAAGTTGTTCTTGACGGAAACAAGAAAACTTAAATTAAGCAAGTGTATATAAAGTAAATAAAAGAGTAAAGAGACACTTGACACGAGAGATGTTTATGGAGTTCGGCGCTAATGCTTACGTCTCCGGGGCTTCGCGACCTTCGAGATGGCGCGTCTTTCTTTATCCAATGAGAAAGGAGTACAAGGTGGAACCGGTGAGCCCTTACAAACTTGAAAAGTCACACGGCCCGAGCACGGAATTGGCTCTAATACAAGAAGCGAGCACTTAAGGCTAGTATTTGAATAAACGAGAGATCTCTCACAAATCACTCTAATTATAATCAAGATTGAGATTTAGTGTAGTAGATTTGAGGTTGTTTAAAGAGTATTGAAGTTTTAAGAATAAGCAACCATGGTGGCTCTTTTTCAGCAAAGGAATAAGTGTTTTGACAGCTGGAGCTCTCTAAGAAAATCTAATATTTGTTTCTATTTATAGGAAGAGAAACAAATCTAGGTTTATAAACGTTTCCATAAGAGACGTTGGCCTTCCAAGACCCATATCGACCCACCACTTCATAATTTGAATAAAGTTACAACATAAAAGTTGTAGATCTCGATTTCCTGGTTTTTTCAAGTTTTTATTCACTCAAATCGGAGTTCGTATGACCAAATTGCGGCCAAAATACGAACAGTGTGTAAGGTAATTGATTTATTCCGTTATAATGTTTAATCAACTGTTACAACAAAACAATTCATTTTCGAGATCTAAATTTCTGCAAAAACTTCCAGAAGCAACCATTGTGACAGCCATTACAACGCCTATCAACCGTTACAACGCCAAACAACCGTTATAACGCTTATCAAGCGTTGTGGAATTTCAACAATCTTCAGCAATCTTCAAATTGGCGTATCTCGGCGCTTGAGTATCCGATTTCGGCATATGACCACTTTTTGGAAAGCTTGTGAGGAGTTGATATTGATTTTGAAGTCTTAGCCTTCATCGGAACAATGGTGCAGCCAATTATCTCAAAGACAAAGGAAAGAGTCTCAATAGTCCTGTTGCAATTCTAAATCTTATGAACTTGCAAATATCTCAACTCAAGAAAATTGTTAAATTCAATAAATATATGTTTTGCAAATCTAGTCAAACAAACTACGTAGATTATTGCATAGTCCAACATGGATCTATTTTGAGATTTGTGCCAGGTTAAAAGAACGGTTCAGATTTAAAACTTACACCTCAGATACCTGGTGGGATCTTAAAAACTAGGTTAAAAGGCGTTGTTAGTCTAGAGATAAATTAGTTTTGACGGCAATTGTCCAACAGGGGTCTGTTTTGACGGCAATTGTCGCCAACCATCAAAAGAACAAAAACCAGAATAATGATGAAAATATTTCCATTTGATCTGCACCGTAAATTGTACATCGCTAATGATACAACCCCCAATTTTTTATTTTAAAAAATAAAAAAAGATCTAATTATCGGTGACAAGTTTTTTTTTTAGATCTCATGATACCGAAGCAATGATTCAGTCTTATTAGAATATCTACAGGGACAAATCAATAGTTCGGTTCCAGTAGTTTTCGTAAGTCTACCACAAAAAATCCGAAAACTACCGGTTCTGTTGATTTTCCACGTTGTGTGATGTATATTTTGTCTCTGAACAATTTTTTTTTTTATTTCTAAAAATAAAAAAAAGTTGTACAATTCCGAAATCTATAGCACATTTGTTAAAGCACCACCATTACATTGGATGAAGAATAACGACAAAATAATGAGGTTGGATGAAATAGGTATATTAAATCGAAGAACTAAATTGTACTAGTTGCAAAAGAAAATTGTTTGCTCATTTTGATGATGCTTTCCAGTAGCTGTAGCTTGCTTGAGAGGAAAAGCACCTCTTTCCAAATAATAATAATAATAATAATAATTTGGTTGAGGTTGAGGTTGAAAAAGAATAAATTAATTAAGATGTTTTCTTATGATATATATATTTTATATTTTATATTTTGATTGTGGGACGAAATGATGTTAATTGGTACAATAGAATAGAAGTAAGTATTGCAGGCGGAGATAACAAAGAGGCGAATTTCAGAGCAAAACCGACAAATTCACAGCACTTGGTGCGGGGAGTCGGGGACCATTAGCATCGGACGGCTGGGATGATGATGTTCCCATCGCCTGATGGTGGAACATTACGTCATGGCCAGCTCATTTCATTTTTCTTTTCTGCAACATTGACGAGGGAGGGACAGCCAGTGGCGGAACCAGAAATAATCAGTAGGGGGGCCTAATTAGTTTCCTCGTCATCTCGTCGCAGAGCCCAGTCGCCAGAGGCTGGCTAAGGGGGAGCCACTACTAGGCTCAAGCTGGCTAAGGGGGGCACTGCTTTAGACGTCTGATCGAGGTTAGCAGCCACAAGAAATTGATGCTGTACTCGGGTGGGCCTTTGTTGTTGACGAACTTATCTCTTAACGCCACGTGTACACCTCATTAGACCTAGCTTTCCCTTAATTATTAAGGTTATGAAAATCGAAGTCATAAATTGCACAGATAACATCATGACCTTGTCATCTATTAGCCACCTTGAACGGTTGAACCTAAGCTCTACCTACCTCCTAATTAAAGAGATCGATCATTAATCAGTCCTCTTTCCTGCCGCGCGCACAAGTTGCGAGTCGTAATATGACTCATATTTTAGGTGGGGCCCACTTGTCAGCAAAATTTGCAGAGGTGCCCTGAACATACCGCAATTAGTACAAGAATCTTTGATGAAACCAAGTCTACTTGTCTAGAAATACACGTGTTATCTTATCATCTACATTCTCCACAAATGATTGACCACAATTAGTACAAGAATCTTTGATGAAACCAAGGGGGGGCCAAGGCCCAAGCTGGCCCAGGCCTTGGTTCCGCCCCTGGGGACAGCAATTTATATTCTAACTTTTCCATTATGATTAATATAAGATAAATACCAAATAAGAATTTGGGGGCATGTTCTACTATTTAACAAAATAATTTCAAATTTAAATCCAACAGCACACATCACATGTGACATTATTATTATTATTATTATTATTTGTTTTTGTTTTTAAGCTTTTTTTTCTTGGACCACTGATTCAGTTATGACGGACTCGTACCAAAATTATTAATTAAATTTGTTAAAAAATAGGAATATTATGATAAAACAGAGAAAAGACAATCTGGGTCAAACATTTTAAGTAATTTGACCGAATTAAGAGTAGCAACCAGCAATAAAAAACCAATATGAAAATAGAATTTGGTTGGATGAGCAGATGCATTATATATTTTATGTGAAGAAAGTTACGTTAATCCCAAAAATGGTATACATATTCATATTTGACTAAAAAATGTTTGACTTGTACATTAGAACCAGAAAAGTACATCCCTTAAGAATTTTTACCATCAAATCTGTGTCTCTCTCTCACTACCTAACATAAACATAATTATTTATGAGAAGAATAATAAAATTTTCATAAACATACAAGATTGTTTTATTGATTTTATTTTCCGAGATGCGTATGCAGCTTTTTGTTAGGTCAAGATTTGTTTTGATGGAAAGAGCTAGCAGCAGCAGCAGCAGTGCCCATGTGCAATGGATGAGCTCTGATTAGTTGCGTTTCAACCATATTTTAATATCATGCGCGCATATCAACCATGACATTAATCAAATCAGGCATGGAAACTTGACCAACAATAATTTACAAATGTACAACAGTTGAATTCTACAATGGTACCAAACCTTTCATTACCATAATCAAGATTGATGATAGCTACTAACCAGATTAATTTCATTATTATAGTGTAATCCATCTTTCATGCAAAAATTCAATTGCCAAGTCAAACAGAACAAACAACTATATCAACTCTAAACTGGAAACAGATACAACTCTCTTTCTGGTACCAGGTGGGAAAAGGTCTCTTTGTACTTGCAGCTGATACTGTAACCTTACATGATTACAAATAAAAAGATAAGCATTTCACACCGTAAATAAAAAGCAGGACAGCTCTATTCTATCAAAAATCTGTTCCAAGATATAACATAGGATCAAGCAATTCACACCGTAAATAAATAACAAAACAAGTAAGCAAAAAACAAAAATGAAATGAGACTCTGTCCGATCTCCACCTGTGAAAACATACATATCAACAAGCAAACCTAACAACAACACACCAATTGAATTCATATTCAAACATCCGATCCGACTAATTAACACAACTACTTCAATATTAATCATCTCATCATTGCTTATTCAGCTTCCACCCAGGCGCAAGTACAAATTTAATTAACTCACCATTAACTATTCGGCTTCCACAATAGCTGATGCCTTGGTACCAGTCCTATGCAAAATCTTCGTGTCAGAAGCACATTTTGATGTTTTAAACTTAATGCATCTCCAAACAGAAGTAAGCTTGTTCGAATTCGAACCATCTTTTGAACTATTCTGATTTTCAATTTTCTCTCTACAATCTACAAAACTGGTTTTTGGTTTTAATCTCTTTGCCTCCCTCTCATCAACTCTGTTCAAAAACAACCTTTTTCTCTTTACTCTGGGCCTCTCCATAGGACATTTTTCATTTCCCCCCTCATCAAAATCAGCTTTTGCACACACAACCACTTTCTCTTTACAAGTTGAAATCCGTGGCGAACTATTCATGGCACGGTGTAATTTCTTGGCAACCTCCTCATCAGAATCCCTAACCCTAACCCTAGACTCTGAACTTGTTAACTGCGTCACCTTCTTCCTAACACGGGAACGATTTGCCAATTCTTCAGCGTTGCATAAAACCTCCATAGATACTTGCTTCTTCTTCAACTTTGGTCTACCCCTTACCTTTCTTTCATTTTTCTTACCACTAGAAAGTGAATCTAAAAGTTGAAGGGCTTTTTTGGCATTCTCCTTTGCCTTTTCTGCTACAGCTGCTTTCTCCATGGCCACAATTCTCGCAGCAGCGGCAGCCTCTGATGCAGCCAGAGCAATTGACTTAAGAGAACGGATGGCTTCTTCTGGGGACAAATTATGGGAATTTATTATCTCACGGATGCGGAACCCGGTTTCTGTGGAAGTGAGTTGAGCAGGGAGCTCAAGATGAATATTCGGGTTCGGGTTTTTCAACCCAGCTAGCAGTCTCTTACGGGGTGGTAAACGGGTTGCAAGATCCGATAACTCCATTGAATCTGACTTGATTGTTTATAAGATGTTTAGATCTTATCTCTCCATTTCAAGATTCACCTCAAGTTGAATTTATGTATTGCTATTTGGTTGTACAGCAAAATCCTGATCAATTGAGCAGCATGAACAGACTATATTTCAGATTCCAAAAGAAAAATTGAATCAATTAACCTGTGATTGATTGCTAAAAAATATCAATGATAATTGATAAGACAAAATTATTCCTTAAAATCAAAGATAAAAGTATCCATGTGAGATCCAGTAAAATTAGGAGAAAGCAAACCAAATAATAAACAATTGAAATAATAATCTGAGATTGTGAATCCTACCTCAATGATATCTGGTAGGATTTCACCTTAGATCAAAGATTAAGAGGCGTTGGAATTAGGGTTTTCATCGCCAGTTTTGATTGTGGCAGAGAAAGAGAGAGAATCCCCAAAACCCATGAGAGAGAGGCACCCCTCTTATATATACAGTCGCCTCCAGTGTCGTTGAGCCCTGCCCCTGCCCCTGGCCCTGGCCCTGGCAAGCATAAATTGACTGAAATGAAATACCCTCCAATTCAATCTCTTTTTTTATGCCTGGTTTATGCCGTACGCCCTGCCCCTACAGGCTACTACAGCTCTATATATTGTTCATCTGTAAGATAATAAAAAAATATACATGCATGTCAAATCTTTATGTTTCAGTGATATTACAAACAATATACATACTTGTCAACTTTTTTCTATTTTTTTTTCCTCTTATTCTCATTGTATTGTGCTGCTGTTGTAAAAATATAGATGACGCACTAATATTATCTCAATCCTATTTAAACTACACATTTTGAATTTTTAAAAATTAAATGCGAAAACATAAAAATTAGCGAGTAATAAAAGTCCTTCCTTTTTGGGCTCCAAGAGAGATCTCCCCTGTTCGAAATGGAGAGGGTGAGGGTCCCGCTAACCAGTTGCTTAGGTTCCTGGGGTACGGAGCTGCTCCGTTATCCCTAGTCAGGATGAGATTAAAGACCGACGGTTTGAGATGATCCTGGCCGTTGGTTGGAGATAGAAGGAGCTTTTCGGTCAGTATATAGGAGAATTTTTTTTTTTTTTTTTTTTTTAAAGCAAGCACATAGGATTTTCTTTTTAATCAAACTTTGGTCTAGTGGTAAAGTCAATACTCTCCGTCTCCGTGTGGGAGATCTAGGTTCGAAATTTGAATGAAAAATCTTTTTTAAATATTAAATAGTTAGATGACTTAACCTCTAACATTTACTTAAAATAAAAAAAAAGTAATGTTTATTTTCACTTCGTGCAGCATAAGAATCATATATTTTCTTGATTTTGACTTGAATGTCTATGTGCATATTAAGCCAAAATAATATTGTCAATATCTCTAGAATGTTTAATTCGGCTTTTCAAACAAAACAAAAAAGAAAGAAGAAGAAAGTATGCTTAATTCAAAGCTTACAAGAGTAATGCTAGTTTTGGAAAGTAAATTAAATATAGAGATATTTCAGATATTTGACGAATGCCACTGGCCACTGGGTGAAAAATTAATTATCTAGCCAACAAAAAAACAATTATATGAATATGAAATGTTGGTCATGTGAAATTAACACTAATTTTAAATATTAGTAAAGAAACCAATAATTGTAGGGATGGCTTAGAAAGTGGGCATGCATCCCATTTGGTAGGGGAAATGAATGGTTAGTGGTTGCATATATATAAGAGAACGTGTTTCCAGTTCAATTTAGAATTTAGATTGATTTCTAAGGTTATGATTCTTTTTTTCTTGCTTAAAAAATATCTAGCACAGTTGTGGTCCTTGGTGGGTAACAGCTTATTTTATTTATTTTTTCTTTGGAATTCTTTGGAAAAAAAAAAAAAAAGAGATTGGGACGTTGGGTAATAGGTTTGACTAAATTTAACGTTAAAATCGATATGCTTAATTAGAGATAGATTTACATTATAAATTTATAAATTTTTGAATTCATCTATTAAAAATTTAAGCGGTAAAAGAAATAAAAAATTTGTAAGTTATTTTAGTACATTTATTTTTCATCATTTTCAACCACCTCAAATTTACACTTAATAAAATATCAACAATTAGTAAAATTAGCATATAAACACATCACTCATGATATAGATCAATTACATTACAACAAGTTAAATTTATCATTTAAAATTCGATCCAACAAATTTTTGAGTTAAGATCACCAATTCCATACTAGCATCGTGCAAATAATTTAATTAAGATAAGTTTGCAGTATTTTCGACCTAGATAAGATTGCATCAGAATTAAGCATTTTCTAATGTTCTTTTAAAAAAAAAAAATGTTCTTATTCCCTGGAAGTGAAGTTTTTAACTTGGTCAGCATTCCCCTTTCAATTATTCGCAAAAACTATCTGCTACCAACATTTTTTTGTGTTATAATTAAATATAAGAAGGATGAAGGAAGGAAGAAACTTGAAACTTGTGGCAAATGCTTGATTTAAATCCTGAGTGGATCAAAATTCCTGTTTGAAATGCAACTTAAACGCACCATTATTATCCTTGGTCTAAAAAAACCTACACAATGGACACTTTTAATGCTATCAACACCAGCAAGGCATCGTACATGTTTATCATCACATTAAAAGTTAAAACCATACATACACAGGAAATATCACCTTAAGGATTCAATTCAAGTAAATAAATTTCTATATATCAAGAGGTTCAGGGGCCATAGACATCAATAGCTCTCTTAGCACTGGTTATATATATATATATATATATTGGCAATTTGGCACTAGCTTAACCGAACATGTCAAAGCTTTCCCCAGGTCGAAATTGGCAAAAAGCCCCTGGACTTTCCAATTTTCCCATATAGTGCTCCATTCCTACATCCACTCAAAAAAAGTTAAGATGGGAAATTATGATAAAGCAAAATAAAGGGTAATAATTAACATTTAAAGAAAACTAGAGTCCGGTATGACTTGAAAACCTCTTGCTTATTGGTGATTGCACCATTGCTGATTTTCTCTCTTGTTAACCCAAGTTTAGCATTAGTTCAAACACAAGCCTCAAATCGAGAACTAAGATGGCTTGAATTAAATCGGATCAAATTGCACAGTCCAGAATACATAACAGAAAAATGGTACCATCACCACAATGAAAGTGTGCAGGCTAAGTCTGGTACCAACACTATACGTCTAGCATGAAAAGCCAACTGAAAGGGGATACAAACCAGTTTATTTGGGTATTGTTAATGAGAAGCCGATCTCGGTACCTTTCAGCTCTCTTATATAACATAGAGACTATGCACGACATACATGCATCTTCTTAGTTGGTAAAGAAGTGCTTTTCTTCTTTGGCATAATAAATTTGACATTATGTGCAAATAAAACATAGTCCCATATTTACAAGAAACACTTGAAATTTTGCAAGTTATGTGAGAACAAAACCCTATGCATAAAGGCTGAAAAGTTTGCTGTATTCCTGATTTTAGTTTAACTTATGCAAATTCAGCAAAATACGAAGCCTTGCACTAAAGAAAGTATTATCATGAAAACTGCAGAGGCCTTGTTGGGACACTAAATTACAAGCAGAATTCTTAGAACCGATCAGAGGCTGAAGTCATTGGTGCAAACTCTATCATTATTTCAAACCACTGTCCCCTAAAATACAAAATTAAAAAAAGGAAAAAAACGAAAAGACATACTAGGGTTAGAGAGGATATTCTCATAGAAAGACAGGTGGCCTGAGCTGCCAGAAGACCTCGAACTGTCATTAGACATCATATACGCCGCCACACCACTACTGCCAACTACTCGATGATTGTCTTGGTCAAAGTGTGCCTCGTCATTCCTCTCCATTGCATAAACTGAAGTTGAGATGGAGCTTGGTGATTTATCAGGCTTCGGCTTCTTCTCTCCTGTAGGAGAATCCTCATCAGCATCAGCCTCAGACTCCGCATTATTGTTTGGCAACAGATTAGCCACCTGCCGAGATGGAAAGGTAAGCATAAAAATGATCAAGGTAACGGATTTGGGAAAAAAGGTTCAAAAGAAAGAAATGTCATCATCATATGTGCTTTTGGGATTTGAAAGCTGTGCTCTACCAGCATCAGGTCAGGTTGTCCTGAATTCATATGCTGAGAAAACAAAAAAGTAGGACTAAGTATCTCTTGTATTGTGGCGGTGAATAAGTAAGAGCTAATGATTGTGCACGAGAGTTTGTGTTTGTTTATGTGCATGTTTTCTTGTGCCTCTTGAAAGAATGAAAGGAGGGAATTTATAGATCACATACTGTAGTGTTTGTAAGAGAAATCAGTTGTGTGAGTATATAGATTGCATATTGTAAAAATTGCTTTCATTTGTTATTTCTAGAAGTATGGGGATCGCAAGTATTAATCTTCTGTGAATCATTTGGGGCTCCTCAATTCTACATACCTCAAAAAAATTCTATAAAAATAATAACATTTATGATGCATTAATTTGATCCTATAAGCAATGCTTTTTCTCCGCTCCTGAGTGAAAGACACTATTGTTGACAGAGAATCAGAGAGATGAAGCCTAGGATTAGTGTTAGTCTAATCAGGGTAGGTCTTGTTAGGTTTGAGATTAAAATTTGGCACAATTGTATTTCCACGGTGGATTAGTGTTTGGGCTAATAATGGCTTGCAACCCCCTTCACTAAATCCAAGAAAAAAGAGGGAAAAAAGAAAAGGATAATATAAACAACAATGCCAAGCACAGACCTGTTTTCTCTTGGAGCGGGCACGGCGATTCTGAAACCAGTTATAAACATTGGTTTCGGAGATATGGCCGTGCTGAGAGAGTTCATGCGTGATCTCTTTGATCTTCTGTTTGCTTGGAGTGCCAGTGCCTTGCTCGAAGATCCGTTCAAGGATTTGCAATTGCATCGGGGTCGGGGTCCACCGCTGCCTCGCTGTAATTTTGTGGCCCCCAGGTGTTACTAGTGGGTCACAGTACAGGTTACCCAGCCTCATACCTATTGTAATTGTCACTTACTAAGTATATATGTATACCAGATGATGCTTTGAATGTTTACTATAAAAAAATAACGGTTCTTAATTTATTTTTCTAGTCTTTATTGAGAAAATTGGCAAACTTGCAAATTTTATTACTGGGAGTAAGCAAAGCCTTAGTTGGTTACATATAATTAAAAAGGGTATTCTTCTGGCATTTGGAGGAGTGATCTGCATACTTTTTGGAAAGCTTGAAAGAGAAGTTTAGGAACTTTTATTCAACTTGCAGTATTTATATTCAGTTGTTAGTCCTAAATTTTGCTAAAAACATCAAGTTGGTCCTCAAATTTTTCATTTGTACCACCTTGTTCCTTGAAACTTTCAAAAAAGAACCAAACTAGTCCTTTTATTTTCCAAGAAGAATTAAGTTAGTTGTTCCATCAAATTTTTCTGTTCACGTGGATTATTTTATTTGATATGTGAATTTTGGTCTGCCACCTGGATTTATAGTTCACAACAATGATATAATACAAGTCTCGTTCAATAAACAAATAAAATAATTATTGAGCACTATTGCAATCAATTTAAACTTAGGAAATGAGCGGATGCAAAACTGTAAAATAGTATAACATAATACAATAGTTAGTACATCAAAACTCACTTTGATTTTTTTTTGTTGCTCTTGGCACATATCCAAGTGGCATATTAGAGGTTCCCGTGGCAAATAGAACTATCCACATTAGCAAAAATCTGATGGAAAAACTAATTAAGTCCTTGAAAAGTAAAGGGATTAATTTGGCTTCTTTTTATGAGTTCAAGGACCAAGTTAGTGCAAATGGAAGTTACCAATTTGGTTCTTTTGACAAAGTTTGAGGACTAAAACCAGAATTTTTCCTATTAATAACTGAAATATATTAATTGAATCAGCCCAGTCTTCTAGTCCATCTTCTTCGCATGGGGTAGTTCAAGTGAATAAAGACACTAATGACAGAAATAAAATAACACTAAATTAGGAAGAAATAACCAATTTAGTACATGTACGAACTGCCGAACTTTTGACTTGTGAATAACAAAACAGCAAACACACCAGGCCATTTGCATAAGCATCCCAACAAAAGAAGGAAATTAAAATCAAAGACAATGAAATCTGCAACGGTAGTGGAGTTGAGGGTAGACCGAACACATCAAAAAAAGATGAGAATTAGGTCTAAAGCCTTGCGTTGCTTCATCCATTTATTATCTATCTTGTGATTGTAATTTTTTTATAGATAAAAAATCAAAATGTGTTATAATTTGACAGTGAGATTTGAACTATAGAATTATCTTTAGTATTATCTTATTTTTAACATAAAGATAATAAAATCATTAATTAAGGTTTTAGGAAAAAAAATCATGAAACTATTACATCTTAGAGCTTCAATACATGCATTTAAATATGTAAAAAATATTTCACATAATTTTTATCTTTTTTGGCAATTCGATATATAATAGATAGGCAAAATATAGATACATCATATCTAATACTGAATTGTCAATCAATATAAAATGGACTGCAATATTAATTTACTTGCATCTTATTCATCATGCAATATATTATTAGCATAAAATAACAATACTGGTGGATGTCAAGAATAGATAACACCACATACTTTAGTTTTCAATAACTGTTGAAATAACATAAAATTAAAAAAAATGTTTGACTATTTTATGACAATAATTCTTATTATTTTGAGTTAGATTGCAATAAAGAGTTTATATAATGTTCACGCAGATGTGGTTGTTGAGCACAAATGAGTTTATATAATATTTCATCAAATTCGTCACCAAGACGGAGCACCAGGAGATCCAACGGACGAAAACAATGCTCACAGCACGCTGATTGGGTGAAGTGCTCTGCTCTGCGGGGACCACGCACAAAACGTAACTGATTCTGATCCGTTACATTGCGGGAAACAAAAGAATATGCTACAGAAGACCGTTACATTGCTGGAAAGGAACAGGTTCTCTCCAGTCTGCATAAACTGGAGAGGAGATGAGATGAGATGAGATGAACCTGAAATGTAGCTAACTTTGACTTGTATTGTATGCTCCTCTACCATATTGAACGAACTAGTTCCATTTTATAAATGTGTATATATATTATATTATATATCCTACTAAGGAAATCTGATAATTAATTAATTAATTAAAAGAAAGACATGTGCAAAATGATAACTCAAGTGCAAAAAACAAATAGAGACTTGGACTATATTTTTCCTCTGTTCTTTCAAAATAAACAAAATTCCAAAAATGTTCTAAATTCAAGCATGCCCCTTGTGAAAGTTGTACAAGTATCACATCCAAATGTAATTGAAGATTTCACACCCAAATGTATGTATTAACATCAATATTAGAGACTCAAAATTGCGAGATTTGGCAAAGAATTCTTCAAACTTGACCAGAAAAACGAAAAAAAATCCGTATTTTAAGGAGGTAAAAAAAATGGATCAGAAAAACTTTTGGAATAAAAATGTAGATCAGAAATTACCAGCAAGAGAATCCTGTTGTGCAGTGACAGCCTTGTGCATCTCCACTAAATTTTCACAAATCGTGGCGTAAATGGAGATCTGTTTGCGAAGCACCTCCAGTTGTTCGTCAGTCATAACCTTCATATAAGGCACATTGTTATCTCCAATTGCCTCGCCTCCTTCCATTTCACGCTTTCTCCAAAAATCACTTGAAAATTCGAAAAAACAACTCCCGAGTCCCGAGTCCCGAGTCCCTACCCTTCCTTTTCCTTTTCCTTTTGTGGTTGTGCTTCTACGACCGACAAATCGGTGGTAAGGTAAGATCAAAAATCCCTGACACAAGGAAAAGGAAAAGTGTGATATCTCGCTTCAGAGCTCAGAGAACGCATCGAGATCGAAACCTTTTGGAGGAGATCTCGGTTTTGGATTTTTGCTTCTGTTTTTTCCCGAAAAAACGAGGCAAAAGATTGTTTTGCGGTTTCGATGGGTACAAAAAGAAGAGAGGTGGTATGAATGGCAATAGCTGAAAAAAAAGGGAAAGGAGGGAAAAAGGAAGGGCCCAGCAAGGCAAAAAAGGAAAAGGAAAAAGCACGCGTGCTCTCTCTCTGTCTCTAAAATCTCTCTCTGTCCTCTTTTCTCTGTGTCTCACCTCACTGTGTTGTGTAATTGGAAAGAGAAGAGAGAGGAGAGAGAGAGCGTGGCAGTGGTAACTTAAGTGGTAGAAGAAGAGAGAAGGAAATTTTAATTGGAGTGTAGAGAGAGAGAGAAAGGGGGAGAGGAGAGATTGGGAGTCGGGAGGTGTTGGTATTTCACTGTTTCTAATTTGACAATGTGGAGACTTTTGCCTCGACAACAAAAAAGCACCCGAGTAATTTTAATATTTACATTATTATCTTAATTCCCTAGCTAGCTATCCTATTTATTTAGCATTTTAGCTATTTAGTTAGCTAAGTGAAGACGTCGGTCGCAAATCCCGATGGCCGGATCGTCTCCATTCTCCTCTGCAGTTTTCTTCAATTGTCAAGGCCTCAAGCCCTCAAGGGGTACGGAAATGGAAATGGAAATGGAGGGGATATTTGTCAAGGTAGAGCGAATGAAGCTGATATGGTCCATGCTGAAATGATGGTTACTAGCCCCTGCCTCCTTGTCAATCCATTCCATTCCATTACATCTAATCTAATCTAATCTACTACTGCAAATCTCACTTGCCTAAAACTACTGCAACTTTTTTTATATTTACAAATATATTAACAAAACAAGATTATTATTTTTTTCCAAAAATAAGTGAGAGCAAACTATTGATTAGGTTTCATATGAGGCATGCTAATGGAAGTTTCAGTCTCATTGATTTTCACAAGCGTGAAAAATAACGAGACCGAATCATTGATTTGATCACATTAGCTTCTCTCCAAACTCCAGTAAGGACCTAGTTGGAAGCCAGAAAAGACAGACAGGAAAGAAGAGCGTATGCATATTTCACAACCTCTACTTAATCAATAATTCTGTCACAACAATTATCAGATTTTTCATAAACTTGACGTGTTACAAACTTACAACTAACTATAACTGCTAGGACCGAACTATTAATCAGGCCGGGCCCCAACAAATGCCTCACTAGAATAGAACTGAATGTATGGGACCAAAAAACAAATTATTTTTGTTTCTGATAATTTTATTTTTTAATTTCTAAATATAAGAATGATAAAAGTGCGCTTGAGGTGGCAGGGTCGCTCAGGTTGATTGATAGATAGGCCAGTAACGTCAGTAATGCAAAGTTACAAAGAAAAGAAATGGTTGAGACGAGTTGTTGTACAAAAATACAAATACGTGGCTTTTGTTAATAATTATCAGTAGTTTTCTTTTGAAGGTTAGGTTTAGGTCCGACATTTTTATTAATATCCAAAGTTAATTACAAATTAATAAATATACCCAGAAACGTTGGGTATTTCGAAAAATACCCATACCGGCTAGAATCTGGCCGGTTTCTTCTCTTTTTTTTTTTTTTTTTAAGAGACACTATGAAGAACAAGATAATGAAATCTAACACTGAAAATTCGAATGTTTTGTTTAAATTATTTGTTAGCTTACTTCTTTTGATGTATAATTAGCATATTTATACTAAAATACGCTAAATTACTTGAAATTATATTGAATTACACTACATTACATTAAATTACGCTAAAATACGGTAAATTACGGTAAATTATATATGAATATGGATGATATCTTTACTGAGAAGGCGAAAAACGACGACGAAACTTCAAACGGCCATAAAACGGCGCTCGAGTGTCTGATTTCAGCAAATGACCACTTTTCGGAAAGCTTGCGAAAATACGCATGCGTTAGTGCCCACAATGCCAGTTTTCAAAATTCAGAATTGCCAAAAAACTAAGGGAAGAGCCTCAAAACTTGAGTTGAAGTTTCCGATTAAGATTTTCATTTCTATTATTCAATCTAAGTAGCTCAGTAAATTAGTTATATAATGAACTTGTAGAATACCAATTTTTACTATTTTTAAATTTTTTTTACTATTTTTTATGATTTATGAAAGATGGCACAAAAATCGGCCTAATTTTGAGTAATTTTGCGTAGTTTAGCGTAATTTAACATAATTTAGCATAATTTAATGTAATATAGTGTAATTCAACATAATTTCAAATAATTTAGCGTATTTTAGTATAAATATGCTAATTATTCATCAAAAGAAGTAATCTAACAAATAATTTAAATAAAAAATTTGAATTTTCAGTGTTAAATTTCATTATCTTGCTCTTCATAGTGTCTTTAAAAAAACAAAAACAAAAAAGGGAAGAAACCGACCAGATTATGGCCGGTATGGGCATTTTTCGAAATGCCCAGCGGTTCTGGGTATATTTATTAATTTGTAATTAACTTTGGATATTAATAAAAATGTCGGGGTTTAGGTTTAGTGTGAATGTGAATGAATAGTGGATTCATCAGTCATCGATCACTTGGTTTAATGTGGAATTCCAAACATTAATTAATTGTTGCTTCATTTGATTCAGACATTCAGTCTCTGCAGTTTGTACTTTGTACTGCAGCAATTAATACCAGCATTATTTTGCAAGTACAAATATTAGAACATACATAATGACTTGATTTAAAATTTATATAAACTATTCTGCTACAGTACAATGGCAATGGCAGGCTAGGGTGATAAAATTAAAATGGAAATCAAATCAGCTGCTGCATGCTTTTCTCTCAAAAAAAAGATAAAAGATAGGTTTTTGTTTTTCTTCATCCAACCGTTCAAATATTTTTAACCTTCGAAAATTCGGTACTCTTCTTTTGAGGTTCAAATCTGCGCTCTCTTAAGATCCGTACACATCAAATTTGAATTGTTGAAAGAAGAATTTTAATGGTTATAATAATATGTTTATACAACTGAAAAACACTGAAAAATTTGTTCCAAGTACATAAACAATTAACTGCTTATTTTTAAATTTTGTTCAGCTGTATGAACGTAGTTACCGTAGGAGTTGAGTCAAAATATTATTGCTAAATATTTTAAACACAAAAAAAAGGTTCAAGGTAGGAGTGCACAAAAAACTCATGACTCGAAACTCAGTTCGGAATTAATTCGGATTCAACTCGCTAATAACTCGAGTTGAAACTGACTCGAGTTAACTGACTCGGTTGATTTATGAGTTGAATCCAAGTTACCTCCAACTCGGTTGGACTCACACCAAACCCTAATCCATATATTCCTAATTTTTGCGTCTCCAAACTTTATACTTGTTTCTCACAATATTTGGTAATTTGATAAATTATGTATTATTTCTTTTGTTTTGTTAATTTATTAGACTCTGTATTGTTTTGTTAGACTTTATCTGTTTGGTAATTTTTAATTATGTACTATTTTGGTATTTTCGTAATTTTTAATTATGTATTAGTCATTGTCTCATTATATACTGTCTTTAATTGTGTATTATTTTGATAAACTATGTAATATTTTTTTTGTTAAATTTAAATTAGATTGTCTCACTATGTACTATATTATGAGTCACGAGTCGACTCGCTTCGACTCGAGTTGATTCAAAATTGGAGTTTCTGACTCGGAACTGGATTAGCAACTCGGACTCAACTCGGCTCATGAGTTCGCGAGTTGAATCCAAGTTGTCTTTAACTCGGACTCAACTCGGCTCATGAGCATGCCATCTTTCAAGGACAATGGCATCATCACTTGGTTTAATGTGGCATTTCAAAAGGTGCTGATATATAGAAAGACCATAGCAGTATTTTATGTACGGCTTAATTCGGATGTGATGTCAAATTTTGAAGCAAATTTGAGGTCTGATGAGTATTGGAGTCGTCTGATCTGCTTGAAGATTCGTGTGTGTTCTGTTTTAAGATTTATGCACACGAATTTTGAAGCAAATAAATTAGATGGCTTCCAAGTCCATCATACCTAAATTTGCTTCTGATGGATCCAAATTGCATTATTTATGTACAGTACAGATACCAATGGAGTAATTGTCTAGTGTACATATCTTGATTTTAAAGTATATTATTCTAGTAGTGATTTATGGAGAAAATTTGAATTGTAGATGGTGAATTTGGAGAAAATATGCAAGTTCTATTGAAATTATTATTGAAAAACCCTTATTTTTATCAATGAAATTTTAATAGACAATTCACTTCCTCAAAATAAAAATAAAAATAAAAAATAAAAATAAAAATAAAAATAAAATAAAGAGTTATGAAATCATAGGAATAGAAATAGGAATAGGAAAGGTGCTTTCTAACTGTCAGGCCAATTCATTGGCATAGGGGCATAAGCATAGATAGCAGTACCCCTGAGTTGAATTGATCTACCTAAGTTATGATTATGATTTAGAATTTTTTTTTAATGGTGCTACTGCTACTGCAACAATGTGTTGTGATTGTGATTGTGAAAAATTAAATTAAATTAAATTAAATTAATTATTTTGCATTATTCCCATCTCAACTCACTGGAATGAATATGAATCGCATTAATACTTATATTATAATAAATAATATTTGTGTCAGTTTAAACCTAGTACAAAAGTGGAAATTTTAAGGTTGGAATATATAGGAAGGTAATCAACCTGATTTTTGTTTTATTTTGAGAATATTTCCAAAATGCGTCAATTAATTACTTTTCCATACTTTTTCTCTTCTCTTGCTTTGCTTTGCTTTGCTTCCAATAAAAGAAGACCTAGCACTAGCACTAGCACTAGCACTAGCACTAGGAGCAATTAAATTTGTGGGTCCCACCTACAGCGCACCTGTAACCAACAATGCAACAACGCTGAATTTATTTTTTTAGTAATATTAATGTTATTAATTCGTTAAAAAACTTATTTTTAGTAATATTAATTTGTGAGTTCAATATTAAATTATTAATGACCACCAACAAAACTTAAAGAACATGTTTCTTATATATATATATATGCTGATGTCATGATTATTGAGAAAGAGCTAGATCCGTATTTCACGTAATTAAAAATTCAAACGAAAAGAAAATTTAAGAACATGTTTGGTAATTGGTATTAAAATTAACGGGAGCATAGCATTAGCAGCATAGCTACCTAGCCAAGCCAAGCCAAGCCAAGCCAAGAGATATTAAAACCGGAGCACTCAAGAATCAAGCAAGATAAAGGAGAGACACGTCCGTCAAAGGAAAAAAAAAAAAGAAAAAGAAAAAAACCTTTTTGACTTGAAAAGAATTGACATGATTGTTTTTTAGACTTATTAGTTTGACTTTCACTACAACTGTCTCATAAGAATTTGAGTCAATTTACTTCAAATTTGTAATGTACGGATAATAGAGAAGATAATAGTGGATGTAAATTGTAGGAGTTGATTAGTATTGTAATGATAATAGGTAGGAGATAATTAGTGGAGTAACTTAGGATTGTATCTTAATCAAGCCTATAAATAGGTGTTTTGTCACTGTACACAAATACACAAGTTCAATACGAATTCTCTCTTTTAAGTAACGATCGGATACAAATGCAAAAAATGAAGTACCTCTTAGGTGATATAACTATTTATGATGGTGAGTGTTGGAGTCAGGATTGTTTGTATTACCTCACCGTTTGAATTTGAATTTAGATAGCAACGAACGATATTCAAACTCACTGTTTGAGAAGCGGTCTAATGGGCATCGAATTAAAATCGGTCTGATACTTGCCCGATCAGTCCGATTCAATCTAAAATTTGTGCATGCCGCTTCAAGAGTTATACGAATCAAGTGTTTGCAAATCTTGCAGCAAATTAGACAGTTCTAAGCGAGCATCGGACATGTCTTGCTTCCCAGTCTGTTTGGGGTACTTCGGTGATATGAATCTGTGGGTGTTGTTATGCATCCATGTGAAATTCAATTTTAACATTGTATTTAGGGAATAACTAACAAAAAGAAAATGTTGAATATGTTTTTTTTTCCCTAAAAAATCGATATTAGGCAAGCACTTTGAGGTTTCTTATGTAGAAAACGAAGGAAGAAGATTAAAAACACACAAGTCATTGCGTGCTAGACCTCGTAGAAAGAGAAAATTGTTAAAAATGGATGGCTCAACAATGTCAATTTTATAATATATTCAATATAAATATATATATATTCTAAATCAAATTAAGGACTTGAGAGTTGAGACCCAAAATCAATTGCTATTATCTTGCATGCATGCACATGTAGTACGTGTACTAATTAGACAGCATTTATGAAGACAATATATTATGCATCTTATGTTGCTGTTGTACCTTACCTAAACACAAAGCATGGAATTATATAAATATTGCACTGCACCTCTTCTCTTACTAACTCATGATTTTGTCTTTTCTCCATTAAGCCCTTCTTGACTAATTATACAAAAAATGCAGCAAACAGATTCTTAGTTCTACACTCCAATCATCCAATCATCAATTTATCAAGTCTCATTTACAAATTAAGAATCTTTTTCTAGGTATAAATTCCCCTGCACACGGAGTACATTAAATAATTAATCCCTTCAAGTTCAAAGTCGAACTAAAATAATTTCCAGGTCTATATTTTAAAAATACAGGAGAGAGCGTCTTGAAATTTGTGCCAGAATAAATGGGACGGCTTAGATCTCATGCATTGTACACGGTCCAAGTATTGCACCGAATATGAATTGCTCTTGCAATGTCAATGTTGATGTCCCATAGATTAACAATTATTATATATTGTCTCAAGTGATAAACCAAAGACCCATTATTGAAGGGAATCAGGGATGCATCATGCATCATGCATCATGCATGTGGAGGTTGAGGTTCTATATATATATCTAAGTGTCATTATCTTGTAAATTAATTAGGATTAAGATTAATTAGTTAGTTTGGAAGTTGCATGATCGATCGATTAAATGAAATACATGCACCTAGCACCTAGCACCTTGATGTTTGTGCCAAACCCAAACCTTACCTTACCTACCTAAATCAATAATATAATCTACTAAATCTGGAGCTCAGACTCAGAGGACAGAGGCTGAGGCGCTGAGTAATTATTCTTCCTCTGACCTGAAAATAAGCAGCTAGCTTAGCTTTGTTGTTGTTTTATTGCCCTCAGCCCTCAGCCCTCAGCCTAGAATAAGTGAATAAGTATATGTCTATATGGTGGTACTAGAAATGATTATAATAAACATCCCCAAGTTGCATATGTTAGGTACCCGTACTCCGTGGAGCCTAGAATAACTAACTGTCAACCGTTGGATTTAGAAAACCCTAAAAACCTTGAGAGAGAGAGAGAGAAACAATTAATTTGCTTATTCATCAAACGAGAGGGACGTACACGTAGAACATGAACATGAGGTTGAGGTTGCTAATTAAAATTAAAAGAGAAGAAAGAAGACGACAAGGAACTTTTGGTTGGGTAGACCAACGAAGCAGTGCTTGAAAGGCAACATGTCATGTGCATGTGCTAGATAGAGCCTCGAGCGCCGTTTCCCCGGTCACCCCCTTTTCAAGGGATTAGTGTTTTTTAATTTAATAATCAAACTCATTTGTTTTTTATATTCTAAAAGGCCGTTAAAGGATAGATACCATACCAATATACCATACCATACCAACCATTTAATTAATACAACTAAGTAACTAATAAACAGTAGGCCTAATCATGCTTCTTTTTAGAAAGATTAAAAAAAGAGAGACTGCCTTTTCTGTGATTTTTCCGTAGAAACAAAAAACAATTTAGTGATTCGGCTTTGATAAGTTTTATCCAAATTCCTTTTCCTCTGGAGTCTGGACAAAACCAAATTCCTACGCACAATTCATACAATCATCAATATACCTATACCGTACAACAAATTACCTAATTAAGCACTTCATGTAATACCAGGAAATTAAGCTGACAACCATATATAGTAGCAAACCATTTTGAATAACATAGATATGAGAAAGGAGTAGGTCCGATGCCCATAGGACCTACTCTTGGATTCAATTAAATTAAATGTTTAGGAAGGAAATAGAATGGCAGCATAAAACTGAAAAGTGCATGGATGGAGAATGGAGATCCTCCGCGCCTCTATATTATTATATGTGGATTATAAATATTCTCTCAATGGACCCCAAAGTCGCCTACAAGGGCAAGGCTATAAACAATCCCACCAACACTTGAAAGCAACCCATATTCATTGATGGGACCCACATACTAGTAAAAACAAAGTCTAAACCCTAAACCCCTTCATTTTCCCAAATATATGTGATTATTTATAACACTTGTTTGATTTTAACAGAAAAAGGTAAGCCTTTCCCAGATAAAAAGGGCAATTAAATTCGGACTGAAACAGCCATGGCAAAATTCATTTACTATCACTGACGTCATTAGCATTAGCTTGCAGTTCCACAAAAATAAATGCAAAAAAAACAGATCAGTAATATGTACGCACATACATAGCTAAAAACCATAAACTCTGAATAGCAAATCTACCAGATACACCTGGATTTTTCATCCCGTACCATAATACCCCCTTACACCGAGGCATATTACATGACCATAACTAAGGAGGCATAACAACAAAAACAAAAAGAGTGTCCGTTCTCGCTTATTACACTACACATAGGTATCAATAAGAGAGCGGCGCATCTCGTCAACAATGGCGGTGGGCTGGGCCTCGCGGAGCTTGAAGACGGACTCGATGACAGAGAGCTCAGTGGCAGTGGTGTCGGCACCACAAAAGGCAGTCCAGTCATTCACTGTCATACCCCCAGCAATTACCTCGCTGCCCCTGTTCACTGTTCCCGCCACCAGAGGCACCTGAAGCAGTGTTGAGAGCTCATCCAGGTCCTCTATTGATGTGTGCGGGTGCACCTGATAGATGAGACATCATTCATTTAAAGTAAGAATCTTGAATAGCAAATCATGTGGTATATTTGCCTTGTTTTGGGGTTCAACCTAAAGGATCTGTTGCTTTCAAGTGTACTGTATGTGATGTTACCATGTTATGTTAAGGGCCATGTAATGAAATGAAAATAAAAATCAAGAGCTAATTACTCCGTACAATTATTTGGAAGAATCTATTATTGAACCAAAGGGAAGAGGGAAGGAAGACTAACCATGCCTCCTCTATTGGAGAAGACGCAATAACTTCCAACTAAAATGTTCCCGGCAATTGTCTGACGAAATACCTCAACTCCTAGCACATCTGCTATCAGCTCTTCAGTCTCCTGTAATAAAAATAATAATTTGTTCAGTACCAAGCTGAGTTCAGCATATTAATCAGCCAGTACCAGCAATAAACTAGATTGGATTAGAAAAGCAGGATGGTCATACCCGATCAAGATCAGGATGAGTGAGAGCAACATGATCGTTGCAACTGATACAGTTGCCAAGGGCAGAGAGCCTCTCCTCTACTCTCTGTACCACGACATCATCTGGCAAGCAGTTCCTCATGTGCTGTAGCTCTTTTATCACAAAAAGAAGAAACAATGTATGAGTGAATGAGAACAAGATATCTTATTTGCATAACATGAGGTCAATTTAAGCTCAAATTAAGGACAAATCAAGCATAGTTGAGGTTTAATTGCATAGTAGAGGGTTAGCCAAAAGTAATTCTGATCAAGGTGCCTAACTGCATAATAGTGGTATCCACCTCTACCTTTTGACACCCAACAAAATATATTAGTCATAAACAATTTTTTCATCAAATGTGCAACCAACTTTATATTTCTCCTTTCTTCATCAAAGCAGTACCTCAATTTCCATGGGGTTATGATATAACATGCTAACTTTATTATATACCAATAAAACAACCAAAAAATCTCAAGCAGCACGCTGAAGATTGTTTTGCTGAGTGTTGACATGGTACAGATGTCTTCAAAGTATTTCAGAAGAACAAACAATAGGTAAAAAGAAAATTACAGAACAACTAAAATATTTTAAAATGGTTTCTACCTTGGTCAGTGGTGGTATGTGGCAAGAGAAGTCCATTCTTGTTACCTGAACAAACCACAAGAAAAATTAAATATCTACAAAATACAACATATTCTAGTTGGCGATGGTTTCAGACAAGATTATCACTAACCTGCACACATTCTTCCAACAATTCTTGTACCAGAAATAGAGGTCTTAACAACAGGGATGACATCAGCAAGCTCTGATTCAAATACGCTACATTGAAGAAAATAACATTAGTTAAAAATCAATTTCGCCTGTTTAGTTTACAATGAATTGACCCAGGGGTCACCAACCAGATCATATCCTCACGTGCATAACAGAACCAGTCATAGGTTCCATAGAAGCACACAAAAGTACCAGTCAATGGTTCCATAGATTGTGTTTGGTTTTCTTATTTTAATTTAATTCTTAGAAATGAATGAGTAAATTGGAGCTAAAAGTTTCCAATATATGTTCAAAACATATCCAAGTTTATGGCATCAGTATCTGTTACAGTTACTGTCATACTGACCTGTAGAAACTTTCTGAGCCTCCAATGGCAACCAAGCAGTATTTGTTTGTGAGCTTGGAGAAAACCCCAACTTCACAATTGTTTTCAAATTGAAGACCTGAAGATATCAATACAATGTTATTTTTTATTCAGATTAATACAACATAAACTCAACAAGCATCCTGTTGTAATAAGCCTTTTATTTTATTTTTATTTATTTGATGAGTAGGCTTTGCCGCCTAACAAAAATTTAACCAAGAAAAAGAGCAGTTGTGATAAATTTCAGATGCATTCTATTAGTCTTTTATGCAAGGACAATTAATTAGCTTCAACAGCAATAATTATACTTATCCCACTGAAAACTAATAATAAATAAATAAAACATTAGGAGAACCGCAGATTGAAATTTTTTCTCTATATCAATTAAAAATGACATATTTTTTTCAGAAATAAGAGACAAAAAGAGATGGAAAATACAGAAAAGAGGAAGCGAAACTTACGAGTCGCCATGGCTTGATTGATGCGCAAGTACCCCCTTTTCCTACACAAATCAAATCAGACAATCAAATCGTTAAACAAGACATATCGAATCGCTCCCCATTAAGAACAAGATCATTAACAAGATCGAACCTCTCTCTCTCTGCAATGGGAAGAACAATTACGAAAGGAACTAGTACTAGGGTTTTCGCTAGGATAGAGATTAGGGTTCGTACTGTGAAGGGAATTGGGAGCCTAGCTAGGGTTTAAAAGGAACTTTTGAGGATCGAATTCGCATGCTCTGAGACTGAGATATCTGAACTTGTGCGTGTTTTTTTTTTTTTTTGGAAAATCTCAACCGTTAGATAAGTTGTGCACGAATCTGAAAGCAGGAATTCCCGAATAGGCACCGGACACGTGGGTCAGGCAAAAGTTGAGATATGTGAGAGGATGGATACGTGTCTTGGTTGCCACGGTGCGGTTGACTGGTGCGACTCCGACAGATAATACAATACAATACAATACAATACAACAATAGAAATGTGGGAGCCAATCAAGCAAGTAATTTAACTGCAGAAAAGTCCTCAAAATTGCATTGCATGGATTGTTTCATATTAAAAGTTGCTCCTTCCTCCCTATTTTCTTCCTTCTCATTTCTCCCTATGTGAGAGGATGAAATTCACTTAACAACTAATAAATTATTAGTTGTTAAGAACCAGGTTCAGTGCAAGGCGAGACCTGCGACCCAGTTATGCAATTAGAGTTCCACTGGAAGAACAGGAGAGGGTGGCAAGTAGCATGTGCCCTGATCACTCAAAAGAGAGTAATGTTTCTTTTAATATTTATAAACTCAGAAATGCTATCGGTTCGGACTGCAAGCGCACAATCCTATCGAGTAGTATATTCGAGATCGATCCACAGAGAGTATTGGTTCAGAGTTTTGAGCGATCGAATCACAATCTTTTGAAATGCTAGACGAAATCTGAAAATTGAGAGATGTTGTTGTGACCAATGTAAATTAGGAAGCAATTAAAAGTAATTAAAATAAAGATAGAGATGATAATTCCTAGGGTTTCGGCACACCATTACCACTCAATCCGCCTTGATAATATATCCATGTTGCGTCTGATTTCCTGTTGTTGGTTTATGAAAGACACCACATAGGTCACCGCGATTTATATTACGCAAGAATGACAGATCTTTCATCGAGATTCTACATAGGACACTGCGAGTTTCCTTACGCAAATGACTGATATCTTAAATACCCAAATTACTACACAGATCACTGCGATTTTCCTTACGCAAGTGATGGAATTTGGTTCGCATTTTGTTGGTCTGGTTTATGGTTTCCCCGCTAAGGTTTTCTTCACATAAACCTAATAGATCTCAACGAGGCTAATTCATACAAATAGTTTCTCTTACCATTAAAGTACTGTCACTACTCTAACGGACTAAACTAGATCATTGAAGTTAGATGAAGAGATAGTAAATCACAAAAGCATTTCGATTCAACAACAAGAAACCATAATCAATAGAAAATATATATATCAAAACATCAAGAGTAACAAGGTTTACTGCCTAGCCCTAAGAAAAGGAACTTAGCCGCGGAACGGCATGGTTACAAGCACTCCTCTCTTCTCTCTTTAATCAAATCTAACCATAATTACAAAGATAAGTTATTCTTCTGCCCAGGGGCCTTATATAGGAGTGGAGGGACGTCTGGAGATTGAGTAGGGGCTAAGAAAATGATCTGGATACAGCTGTCGGCAGTTATTCCCCAAGAGGCGCCTTCGGTTACGGACCGTATCAGGTGAAACGGTCCGTATTAGGACCTTGTCGTTGAGGGTTTTAGTGCTTCTCATGCTATCTCCTGGTCTGTGCTAGGCTAGGTCCGTATTAGGCAATACAGACCGTAACAGAGACTTCGTCGATAAGCGTCGCTGATCCGATTGACCCGATTCTAGCTCCATTTGGTGTAAAATAGTCCCAAAACCTGTTTTCTGCAATAAAACATAAAGAATGGTGACAATAGCCTTTTTCTCTAATTAATTAAACATAAGTGTGAGAAAATATGCAAAACCTAAGCCAAAACCCTACGTAAATCATCATTATTTTGACTCTGATCACGCCTCCCAACTTGAATTGTTGCTTGTCCTCAAGCAACGACATCCCAGCTGGTCAAAGATCCGGTCTAGGTTAAACCATACAATCTCAATGACTTGCTTCAAATTAAATTAGAACTTGGGTTTGGTACAATTGATATGACAATAAAAATTTAGAACTCTAAAATATTCATGACCTCTACCTTGAATAATTTATTCACCCCATGATTGACCTTATTATGCATACCTTAGAAAAATTATTATCGAACAATTTACTTCACAAATATCCTTAAATTTAAGAGTATTAATTTCCCCTTTGATTATAGATGGATCCCTTCCAATCAATAGGAATTCTAATGATATAATTTTTTATTTTCCTTCCCAATTGATTGGAGCAAAGTATGACAACTAAGTGTGTTGGTACTTGTGACTTTTTTTCTCGAAAAATTAAATATGCACAAAATTTAAAATTTGGGAGGTTTTATCGAGCCTATTGGTAACCAGTCTTGTGTAGGCACCCGTACTCTTTTTTATCCTCCATCTTTTGGCATTGACTGCTGCTACCGTTCGCTGCTTGGTCTGCTTGTTGAGTGTCATTTGCAAAGCATCGATCTTTGCACTCAGCATGGATATATCATCTACTCGGTGCATGCCAGGTGTTGGAGTTGGCTTCTTTCGCTCAGGGATCCAGTAGTGTTGGTTGATTGCAATCTCTTCAATTAGGTTGTAAGCCTCGTCAGGTTCCTTGTGCATGATTGCTCCTCCTGCGGAAGCATCAATAGACAACCTATTTGTAGGGTTTAGACAATTGTAAAAAGTTTGGACAATCAGCCATCTTTCTAGACCATGATGTGGACAACACCTTAACATATCCTTATATCTATCCCATGCTTCACACAATGTTTCACCATCCCTTTGTTCAAAATTAGTAATTGCATTTCTAAACCTTGAAGTTTTAGATGGTGAAAAATATTTTGCAATAAACACATTAAACAATTGGTCCCAAGTTTGAATGGAATTGGCCGGTAAGGAAAACAACCATGCTCTTGCTTTATCTTTTAATGAGAATTGAAATAGCATTAGCCTGATTGCTTCATCGGTAACTCTGTTGATCTTTATCGTCTCGCATATCCCAAGGAAAATTGACAAGTGAAGATGAGGATCTTCATTTGGAAATCCTCCAAATTACTGTTGCGAAACCATATTAATGAGAACATGTTTGATCTCAAAATTACGGTTCGTGACAGTTGGCGGGTTTATACTAGAATTAGGATCATTCGCGCGCGGTACGCAATAGTCTCGTAGAAGTTTGAGTCTTGCTGCATTGTGAACTTCATTATCACCATTGCCGTCTTGTCTTCCATTGTTGAAAGGTGGTTCGTTCGGTGGGATATTCATATTGATCGAATCTGAGTCTTCTTCGCCTTCAGAATTACTTGAGGAAGAACTATGATTGGTTCTTATCAGTGATGTGGAGGCAAATTGTCCTCTCCTACTTGCAATCCTTAGGGATATCCGTACGGATGATTCAGCCAGCGTGCAGTGTCCTAAAAAGGAAAAGAAAATCTGAAAATGAAACTGAAAATAAAAAGAAAATAATAATAAAAAATGAAATTGCAAATAAAAGAAAAGCAGAAAATAAAAAGAAATCTAGGCGTCTCTAATTAATTGGATTCAATGGTCAAAGCAAGGGCGTCTCGCGAGGCCTTGCACAATGAACCGTTATTCCCCGGCAACGGCGCCAAAAAGCTTGATCACTCAAAAGAGAGCAATGTTTCTTTTAATATTTATAAACTCGAAAATGCTATCGGTTCGGACTGCAAGCGCACAATCCTATCGAGTAGTATATTCGAGGTCGATCCACAGGGAATATTGGTTCAGAGTTTTGAGCGATCGAATCACAATCTTTCGAAAGGCTAGACGAAATCTGAAAATTGAGAGATGTTGTTGTGATCAATGTAAATTAGGAAGCAATTAAAAGTAATTAAAATAAAGATAGAGATGATAATTCCTAGGGTTTCGGCACACCATTGCCACTCAATCCGCCTTGATAATATATTCATGTTGCGTCTGATTTCCTGTTGTTATTTTATGAAAGACACCACATAGGTCACTGTGATTTATATTACGCAAGAATGACAGATCTTTCATCGAGATTCTACATAGGACACTGCGAGTTTCCTTACGCAAATGACTGATCTCTTAAATACCCAAATTACTACACAGATCACTGCGATTTTCCTTACGCAAGTGATGAAATTTGGTTCGCGTTTTGTTGGTCTGGTTTATGGTTTCCCCGCTAAGGTTTTCTTCACATAAACCTAATAGATCTCAACGAGGCTAATTCATACAAATAGTTTCTCTTACCATTAAAGTACTGTCACTACCCTAACGGACTAAACTAGATCATTGAAGTTAGATGAAGAGATAGTAAATCACAAAAGCATTTCGATTCAACAACAAGAAACCATAATCAACAGAAAATATATATATCAAAACATCAAGAGTAACAAGGTTTACTGCATAGCCCTAAGAAAAGGAACTTAGCCGCGAAACGGCATTGTTACAAGCACTCATCTCTTCTCTCTTTAATCAAATCTAACCCTAATTACAAAGATAAGTTATTCTTCTGCCCAGGGGCCTTATATAGGAGTGGAGGGACGTCTGGAGATAGAGTAGGGGCTAAGAAACTTATCTTGATACAGCTGTCGGCAGTTATTCCCTAAGAGGTGCCTTCGGTTACGGACCGTATCAAGTGATACGGTCCGTATTAGGACCTTGTCGCTGAGGGTTTTAGTGCTTCTCACGCTATCTCCTGGTCTGTGCTAGGCTTGGTCCGTATTAGGCAATACAGACCGTAACAGAGACTTCGTCGATAAGCGTCGCTGATCTGATTGACCCGATTCTAGCTCCATTTGGTGTAAAATAGTCCCAAAACCTGTTTTTTGTAATAAAACATAAAGAAGGGTGACAATAGCCTTTTTCTCTAATTAATTAAACATAAGTGTGAGAAAATATGCAAAACCTAAGCCAAAACCCTACGTAAATAATCATTATTTTGACTCTGATTATGCCCCACCCGAACCGTGCCAGTGACCAATCCGGCGCCAGAAACCTATGAGGTTCTCCCATTGATCGAGGGCCTGATAGAGACGACAGGAGGTGCAGTTGGGGCCCCACGAGGCAGGAGAAGTGAATTGGCCCCAGCGGCGGTCACACATGGCATGCCAGCAGCGGTCACACGGTGCCAGTACTGGGACAATTTCATGAGGCGAAGGGGACGATTTCATGAGACTGGCGGAGGAAGGGTGAAAGAGATGAAGGGTAATTTTGGAAATATCAAAATCCTTTTTTTATACAATATTTTTCAGAATAATTTTAATCAAATATGTATATTAGATGTATAATTGTGGCAATTTCTTAAATTTAATGATTTTAGAGTGGCAAATAACTAATTTTATGTTTTGGGGTGGCAATTTCCTAATTTTCATATTTTGGAGTGGCATAAAAACAATTTTTTCTTTTCCTTCTCAGCGGATATGCCGACATTATACTGGTAACTATGTAACGGGGAGGGGAATTATGGTATTGAGTTTTTGATGTTTTTTTTTTCTTTGCTGTCTAGTTTATGTAATACTTTTTGGTGAAATGAAAGGAATGGCCTACGGACTTTAATGATAAAAATAAAATTGCTGACCACTTTGGTACCGTTCAACTCAATTTTTTTTATCACAATGTAAGCATTTTTTTATTTCTAGACTTATTTTTTGTTGAAGAATACAAGAAATGTTCTCTAATTCTCATTTAGATCAATTTATCCTCTATAGGTTTTAGATTAATTGCTCGTTCAAATATTCATTCCACTCTTACCGTAGGACATTTGCATTGCTACGAGCACCTAAAAGTTAACAAACACAGTTAAGGAGAAAGAAGAAAAAATAAAAAGCAAGGGAGTAAGTGAGAGGAAGAAAAAAGGAGGGAGAGGGAGGATAAAACTGGAACCCACAAGGACATTTTGTTAATAATTTTAGAAGAAAGATATTTTGTTTGATGAATTTTGAAAGAAGGGCAATACGCTCCATTTGTATGGTCTAGGTCTAGGGACTAAGGTGGATCCAAGGGGGATTAACTTTCACACATATGTGAAATACACACATTTGTGTGTGTTAAATTAAAAGCTGAATTAAAGATGTAAGAGTGAGACCAGCCTACATATATGCAATTATGTCGAAAATTATACAAGAATTTTCTTGTAAGTGCTCTGCATATATGTAAACATTGAGTTCGTACTCAGAGGCGAATTCAGAATTTCGATCAAAGATAGACACAAAATACACACTTTTTAGTACTCCAATGTTTAGAGTTTGTACATGAAAAAAATAGAAGTCTAAATGAAACTAGCATGAAAAAATTACACACAAATATTTATGTTTAGTTTCAAAAACATAACCTGGTATGATTATTTATGTTGAAATTTATTTGTAAAATCCAGAGTACAATACAAGTTATATATATATATAGAGAGAGTTGTGAAGTAAGATGTCATTTTTACTTCACGCTCATATTTTTATTTGAAAATTCAAACAACCGATCCGAACCGCTCAACATGTTCTCTATATTGAAATGTGCTTGGAGACTAAATTTTACATTTTTTGGAATTTTTTTACTATTTATTAAGCCACTTTGAAAATCGCTGATCCGGTGGTCCAGAAAATTTTACTGTTTTTTTACTGTTCACAGTGGATCAGCGATTTCAAAGTGGCTTAATAAATAGTAAAAAAATTCCAAAAAAATGTAAAATTTAGTTTCCAAGCACATTTCAATATTTAGAAAAAGTTGAACGGTTCGGATCGGTTGTTTGGATTTTCAAAATGAAAATATGGCGTGAAGTAAAACAACGTTTTACTTCACAACTCACCATAGCTCATCCCTATATATATATATATATTTTTTTTTTAACACAAAATATTATAGAAATTTTGTATCTTAAACACTGAAACTAAAGTAACTAACAAAAATTAATTGGAGTCTTAAACCCCTGCTTTCATTTAATTTGATTAAAACACAAATTTGGAATAAAACTTTAATTTAGTAAAGGTCGGTGCCAAATTTTATAAAAAAGAATTTCCCAATCGAATTACACCATGTATTAACCTTTTCAACTGCAAAAGACCATGAGAATTTCAATCAAGATCCTTAATTCAATCACATTTCAAAGATGTGATTCATAAATTAATTCAGACATCATAACGTAATTCAATAAGTCACCTTTTTACCTTTCGATGAATAAAATAAAATATTCTCCAAACATATTTATTTGCTATCAAATGAGTTACTAATTAAGATCATGTAGCCTCAATTATATTATAAATCAATTGCAATTGCCATGTGTCATTTGTAAAATATATTACAAAAATACAAAGTTTTGAAATGCAATTAATGTAGAAAATGACATGTTTGCTCATTTTGAATATACTTTGAGAATTTATTGAAAATTAGGATTGAAATTATTAAATGATAGATGTTAAAATTATTAATGTGCGAATAAATCATTTTTTTTACAGCTATAATCAATTGTCAAAATAGAAATGTTACTAAAGATAAGCAACAAATTAAACCTGTCCCATCCTAAATATATGATCTAGATCATTCACATTCACAAATTTTGCTCAGGTATATTTGATTGAGTTGAGAATAGATTATTTTTGAAATTTGACTATTCGGAATAGCTTATTTTTGTGTTATTTTTGTGTTTGGTTGAGTTTGAATAGGTAGAATAAAAAATCCAATTTGTTTGTCTTATTAGAATAACATACTTTTACAAAAAGTTGAGGTAGCTGAGATGGTCCAAATTGATTTTAGCCGGATCACACTTAATTCGGTGGTACCTATTAATTGCAACTCCTATAGGAGGTGGAGGTGTGCTTTGAGATTTGTACTAAGTTAAAAAAAATGATCCGAATTTACCTAGAAAGCATTGATAATGACCCCATTAAAACCGTGATTTTTATTTTTACCCAAAAAAAAAAAAATTTTAATATAAATAATCAGGTTTTTAAAAGATTTTTATTTCTACCCAAATCGCTAGGAATATTTGCGGTTCGAATTAAAAATTTGGACCGCTAGGAATATCAGCGGCCTGAATTCTTAATTCGAACCGCTAGAATTCCTAGCGGCTTGAATTCTTAATTCGAACCGCTAATATTCCTAGCGGCCCGAATTCTTAATTCAAACCTAAAATCCCGTGAACTTCACTGTGTCGCCAACCATTTTCATTTATTATTTTATTAAATGGTAATTTTTCACCGATAACCCTAAAGTTATTTTTATTACAAAAAATTATATTATAAAAACTTATCAATAATATAAAATTTCATTTATTATTTTATTAAATGGTAATTTTTCACCGATAACCCTAGAAATTTATTCACCGATAACTCTAAAGTTATTTTTATTACAAAGAATTATATTATAAAAACTTATCAATAATATAAAATTTCATTTATTATTTTATTAAATGGTAATTTTCACCGATAACCCTAGAAATTTATTCACCGATAACCCTAAAGTTATTTTTATTACAAAGAATTATATTATAAAAACTTATCAATAATATAAAATTTCATTTATTATTTTATTAAATGGTAATTTTTCACCGATAACCCTAGAAATTTATTCACCGATAACTCTAAAGTTATTTTTATTACAAAGAATTATATTATAAAAACTTATCAATAATATAAAATTTCATTTATTATTTTATTAAATGGTAATTTTTCACCGATAACCCTAGAAATTTATTCACCGATAACCCTAAAGTTATTTTTATTACAAAGAATTATATTATAAAAACTTATCAATAATATAAAATTTCGGTGAAAAATTACCATTTAATAAAATAATAAATGAAATTTTATATTATTGATAAGTTTTTATAATATAATTTTTTGTAATAAAAATAACTTTAGGGTTATCGGTGAAAAATTACCATTTAATAAAATAATAAATGAAAATGGTTGGCGACACAGTGAAGTTCACGGGATTTTAGGTTTGAATTAAGAATTCGGGCCGCTAGGAATATTAGCGGTTCGAATTAAGAATTCAAGCCGCTAGGAATTCTAGCGGTTCGAATTAAGAATTCAGGCCGCTGATATTCCTAGCGGTCCGAATTTTTAATTCGAACCGCAAATATTCCTAGCGGTTTGAGTAGAAATAAAAATCTTTTAAAAACCTGGTTATTTATATTAAAATATATTTTTTTTTGGGTAAAAATAAAAATCACGGCCATTAAAACTTTAAAGGTTGGAGAGGGGATATATTTGGAGTAGTATTGGATCCAAAATGTGTACAAATCAATCAATACTCAAATATACTATCTGAGAGAACCGTCGGCTTTCGATCTAGTGGCAGATGCAATACAATTAGAAATAACTGATGCGTTCAACCTAACCTAACACTTCACTTAATTTTCTCCTATAAGATAGATACTTTGGCAATGTTTTTACAAAAAGACCTATTTGCACCACAGGTTTAAAAAGGGTCAATTAAATATTACAATTCCTTGTCAAAACTTTTATCATTATTAGCACATAACAGAGCCCATTTCATTCACAAAATCATCTAATACCTCCATGAAAATCACAAAGCTCATTTTTTTGCACAAAACATCCTTCTCTTCGTACAATTTACTTGACCAGGTATTCGTTTTCACATCTTGCCCGACCATGCTGTCGATGGTTTGCATTTCATCCATTGGGGGGTTGATAAAGGTATCAATTTGTGTGCAAATTTCATCCAGTAAGATACTGCCACTTGGCAATGTCCCGTTAGTTCCAACCCATTCGCTCAGCGTATCACTATTCCTTGCAGGACCAAACAGTGTTTCCACCGACTCATTTGCTAAATCAAACAAAATTCTTCGGTCTATGTCAGCATGAGGGTCAGTTTGTAAATGGTCTTCTGTGGAAATTTTAATATCCTTATTGTAAGCTTCTTCAATTTGCTCAAATATTTGGAAGGAGAGGGGCCTTGGTGCAAAATTGATATACAGGTTTGTTTCATTTGTCTTCTTATTTTTGTATAGCCCCGCACTTACAAGAATCTCTTTTACATAGGCTTCTTCTGGGGTCAGAATTTCAGTTATATCAGTATCTTCGGACTTTTCTGTATATTCAGCTTCTTCAGTTTCTTCATTTTTTGGTTGTATCGTTGGGATTGCATCTAAAAGAAATCAAGCACAGATAGTTAAACATGAAACATTGCATACTAGCGATTTGTGATATAAGATTCGGCTGGTACATATGGTACCGGGCCTGACTGGAATCGGGTTGATATTCCTGATAAGATCCAAGGAAAGATTCTCAATTTTGTTTATCGTATCTCAAGTTTACTCGATACATTGTAACAAGAGACCATTAATCGGGTTGATATTCCCGAGTTTTATAAGAGCTAAAGTTGCATTCACAAGTTAGAATTTTCACAAAGATCAAATTTTAAATTTTGGGAGGGAGCTATGGGGATAATTTAATTGAAATTAGACTACTTGAAAGTTAGCCCTTGTTAAATTCATAGCCAAAATCCCAACTCAAATTTAGATTGAAAAGATTATTCACATTTTCTGTACCTGAAATTGGAAAGCTTATATCTCCCAAAGATTTCCTGGAAGCATGAGCGGAAACCTCCAATGGAGAAACTGGGCTTGGATTATCGCCCCCTGAAAATTCATTGTGAGAGCTACTAGAAACCGATGCCGGGCTTGGAGGGACCTCTGTGTAGTTTTCCTAAAATCCACCAGTCAAAAGAAAATAAGTTACATTGGACTATATCAAATGCAAAATGTGATTTATATGCTATCTTTTTTCTTTTCTTTTTTTCCTTTTTTTGATACCAAATACACTAATTTAAGAACATAAATTCCAATAAGTGTAACAAGTATTCCAGAAGACTAATGGAATTTCATAATTGATGGCTGGATAATCAAATTTTGACTTTGCAATTTAGTATATATCATACCAGCTAAAGCATGCTTCTGTTTAGTCAATACTTGGTATAAAAATTCATAATTCTTGTATAAGATTAGGAAATACTTTCAGAAATAAGATTATAAATCAATCGACATGCTAACTCAAATAATTGTTTTAACTTTAAGATAAATAATCATATTTACAGATACTACCTGACTAGGTCCAGGATTCATCAAAGCCGAAGGAATGGTACGAAGAACCTTCAAAGGAAGAAAATCCTCTGACTTTGGTGTCTTAACAGCATGTGTTTTGTTCCCGAATAACTTCCCTTTTAAATTAAAATTGTGTCTCAAGTTTGAAACCTTCCCTTTAAAGCCAGAACCATGCTCTTTTATACCATTCCTCTCCTCTCTCAAATTTTCCACCTCTTCTTCATGTCTCACCCCCACGCGGGCCCACTTCGTCAGGCCTGAATCCTCCAATAAGAGCTTTCCTAAGTTAGTTCCTGGTACTGGTGCAGAAAAGGACCTAAAAAGGCTACGAGGAGACGCCGTGTCAGCATCAACCATACCAGTGCTGTCAAGTTTGCACCTAGTATCATTTCTTTTGTATTCCTTGTTAATTATACTAGGAAACTCTGACATGGATTTGACTCTCTCTCTTCTCTTAATAATAAATGAAGCCCGGGAGGGCTCCATACTAGTGCTGGGTCTCTCGCTACCAGCCTCATTTCTCAGAACATTCTTCAGCTTCTCTGAAAGGATTCGTCTGGTATCTCTTCTAACAGATTCAGATGTATCCGGTACATAGTTGGGTAATTTGAATGACCGTGAGCGAGTCAGTTTCTTCTCAAAATCTCTTGTCACAGTCTCTCTTATTTGTTTTGCAATATCTCTTGCAATCTCTTTTGGGTCGGTAGCTATGGTCTTATGTTTACCATTTTTTTCCTTTTTGGCAACGCTCGCAGCTTTCCCTTCAATCTCTAACCTCAATCTCTCCTTTACCTCTTCTAAGAAATCTACCATGGTGCAATCTCTGTTCTTTGAATTTGAAGAACCAAGAAATGGATCTGGAGTTTGGTTTTTTGGGTCAAAACTTGGTTTCAAAATGACTATCCTTGTAGGCAATGGAGACCTCTCTTGCTTTTCTATAGCCTCACTAACATGCAACTCATTTTTCGGCAAAACAACTTGCACAGTTTCTGTAGCATTCTGCTTCTGAATTGAGTACATAGCCATTTTCTCCTTATTGAGATTCTCTTGTGCGAGAATTTGAATATATTTCCCTTTATGGAGGTTTTCTGCAACACACTCTGATTTTTCTACCATTGCAGAAGATTGCCATGCCTCAAAATCTCTCTTGAACTTCTGTAACGCCTCTTCCTGTGGATGTTGGCGTGGTGGGACACCTGATGATGGCCTCTTGCCTTTCTGGGGCCTGCCATAGTCCTTCTTAGACTTCTTATTATAAGTATTGCTATTTTTAATATTACTGCCATTTCCAGCATTTGTAGTGCTTCCATAAGAAAGTAAGCTGCCCTTCCTTTGCCTAAATGGAGCAGATCTTGGCGACCCATCAAATGTCAGGTCCTTTCTAGGGCTATGATAGATATTGGGTTTTGTGGGTTTGGGAAGCTTACTCTCCTTTGCATCAATGACTGTGCTCCTGCCAGGTGGAATTGTGTCCATGCCCATTAAACGGGCCACGATGCTTGGGGCATTGCGGGTTTCGGGTTTTTGAGCAGGGATTGACATATCTTCTCTTACTGGATTATTCACAGTGGTCCTCTTGCTCAGTTGAGCTGGCTTGTAGGGAAGCTGTCTGTCACCTAAAACGCATAAAAGTTCAATTGCTTTAAGATGTAATGTCATGAACTTAATTATAGTTGAAGTAGCTGAAATAAGTTCGCTTTGGATCAATGGTCATTTTACACCTAAAAATAATTTAGTGTGTATTCAGAATGATATTTCACGAATTGTCATAGAAAAAAGTGAGTCAACCCCCTCCTCCTTAACAGAAAAAATAGAAGAAAATCGAAAAATGTAACCAGAGAATAATATTATATTAAATGATCACAAGGACATAAAATGACAATGAAGTTCATCAATCAAAAAAATTACCAGAAACTTTTCATCACATGCACGAAGATCTGAAGGATGGAGATCTAAGCTATTATGAGGAGCTTCCAAGCCTATTATTGTAAAGCGGATTAATTACCTTAATTATTGTCAAATTTGGAAATGAAAAAATTAGGGAAAAAAGAACACTACCACATAGCAAATTAAGCAAACATTAACCTTTTAATTCAAATTGATCAGTAGCCTACTTAGCCTACTAATTACTTGACAACAGAAACAAAGTAAAAAAAAAAATATAACATTAGTTTTTTCTTGTAATTTGCAAGATATATAATATTATTGACAATTGCTATTTCTTGTCCTGTAGAGACTGCCATGCACTTGCTTTCTGTGTTCTTATGCAGAGAGGGTCTGGAGAAAGCTTGACACTAAGCTTGGATACCAGTTGAGAACTGTATCAGACACAATGCAGAGTACATGGCAGAATTCACTGAGACAGATCAGGGGAAGGCCTCTGGACTGGGTGGTACAAGGACCAGTTTTGCTACTGTGTGCATGCTGGCATATATGGCGGCAGCGAAACGAAAAAATATTCAGAGGAAAGATGATAGCGCCTGAGAGCAGGGGCGGATCCAGGATTTTCGTCAGGGGGGGGCAAAAAAATATCGAATCGGGTTTAAATCCATTAACCAATTGAGTACTCGACAAAAAACAATGCTTTAACTTATATTTTCGAATGCTTTGACTTGTAATTTCTGATGCTCTGACTTATAATTCTAATTACCAATCAAAATTCAACAGATTTATTTCAATTTTAACCCTAAATTTAACTTGAATTACAAATTAAACGTCCAGAGGGGGGCAAAAAAAATTCCAGGGGGGGGCAGAGTCGATCGGAACCGATAAATTTCCACTAAAACTCAAAATCCAGGGGGGGGCAGCTGCCCCCCCCCCCCCCCCTGGAGTACACTGGGTCCGCCCCTGCCTGAGAGACTGGCTGACAGAATAATACATGAAGCGGAGCAGAGGAACAGATACTGTTAAACAATGTCTGGATACTAGATGTGTAGGATGACAGGATACTGTTAAACAGATTCTGTTTACAGAATGCTTAGATAGTATAGAAGATGTTAACTATGATGTAATTGCGATGTATGGAGGCTTTAAATATTTTTTTTCCTTTACTTCAATCTTGGTAGCCTCTACCAAACTTTAAAAAAAAAATTGACAATAGCAAAGCCAAGAGCCATTATGGAAAACAATAAAAAACTCCATCAAAGAATATCTTGTTTGTAGGTTTGCGTGATGTACTTGCACTTGATTGGTGTAGGTCATAGACCGCAATCTGTCAGCCATATATAGGTATTGATTTTGCTTATTTTACACGACAATGAAATTAAGATGAAACAGGGAAATTAAAGTACTTCAGTGGTGACATTGTGAACTAATTTAATAAATTATGTTTAAAGATGCCAGGAGCAGAATAAGACTCGGATGTAGATTAGTATTGTTATGTCAAGTTTGTGAGATGGTAAAAGTATTTCTAATTCTGGAAAAAGTTCCACAAGTGAGAGAATATTGTTATTTAATTATGTATTCTCATTGGTAAAGCACATCATGCATGCCACACTGGAAGGCAAAAAGATTAAAAAAAATATATCATGCATGCCACAAAGGAAATAAAAGTTTTTTTTTTTTTGAAATGATTTGACAGTGGCAAAGGAAATAAAAGTTGAGAAGCCAAATTGATCAGGGTTAATGACATTAATTGACTAATAATTCATATACCCAAAAAAAAAAAAATACATACACCTTTATATTGGAAATTAGACAAAAGGGGTTCCAGCCCGAAAAAAAGTGGGTCAAATTGGCTGATAATAATAAGCTAGAGAGAATTTGGATGCATTTAACTTAGCAATAGGCAGCAATTTAGCTAAATATCATGAAATTGAATGTAAAATACCAAGCATCTCTAGCTATTTCCCGATAACAAAAACAAATTCAATCAAACCCACAAAATTTCTTATACTTCAAAAATTAACGAACCCAACAAAGAAATTTTGCTATTACAACAGAAAGATCAGACCTTTCACAGTAGATGAAAATCCCAAGGCAGCTCCAGACCTGATAATCTATATATAGTATAGCTAATAGCTCGTACAGAGAAGATATCAATGGGTTTCCACGTAGAAGGTCGGAAACGAAATCGAACAGCTGAGAGAAGAAGAAAGGAAAAGAAAGAAGTACCATGCACGAAGGGGTTTTAGAGAATTTTTAAATCAAAGAGAAAAGTGGCAGTGGCTGGCTTTCTTTTTATATTTATATTTATATTTCTTTTCTTTTGTTTATTTAATAACACCCCTAAAAATTTTATAGCGATCCTTCTAAGTTCTAATGCTTTATTGCCTGAGGGACTAATTCAAAATTTGTTTTTTTTTCGAATTACATACAATATTTCTATTATTTTTCATCCCCGTCCACATACATTTCGTTTCAGTTTTACTATTTACAGAGAATATTTAAGCATTCAAACAATTAATGTTAAGTCCGAGTAGAAATGTAAATGACTTGTATATTTAATTTGGGTAATTATTTCTTTCTCCCATCTTCTATCCAGCATTCATTCCTCATCTCATGTAATTACTTTTTTTATAACTAACTCATTAACTATCAAAGTCAAAATCTTAACAAAGAATTACGATCTGTTTCCTTCTCTTATAAAGAAAAAAAAGAATCCAACTTTTCATCTACATAAAAAATTATAAAAACTCACATATTTATTTAAATTCATCATTCATCATTCATCATTCATCTAAATTTATAATTTCTATTTTATTCCGATTAGAATAAAAAAGTTACTAATGCTAGCTTCTACATGATTTTAGAAGGTTGTTGAGCCGTCGGGGTCAAAAGGTATTAGTAAATAAGCATAGATTATATTATACTAGTATTGTACCCGTGCGTTGCAACGGGAACATATTATAAAATTGAATAGAATATGAAGAGATTTTTTTGTTTGACATTCACACAAAATTAAGAAAAAAAATATATTTAAATGAAAATAAAAGACAAAAATGAAAAAATAATGGAGATTCAAATAATAAATAACAATAAAAGAAACAACAACAAATAAAAAAAACGATCAAATATAACATGAAAAAAATCTTGAAGTATCATTGTACGATTTAATATCTAATTTTTCTTCACAAACAAGACAGGTCATTGAACGATTTAGAGGAGAAATGATATGTAAATAAACAAAATTGGGAAAGATATAATTAAATGATTCAAATAAGGATTTTCTCTACAGATATATTTTTGATAAAATTATTTTAATAGTGGAAAATTTCCTTACAGATCATTTCTCTACACGAAAATTCTTGATATTCTTCATTTTCTGTCCAGATCAGAAAGATATGATTGTTTCCATTAGCACAAAATCTGTTTTTCATCTATTCACAAAGATACAGTAGTCGTAAATAAAATTCGGAAAGATATGATTGTTTCCATTTTCATTGTCGAAAATATAGAGGAATAGGAGAAATGAAACGGGAAAAACGTCAAAATAAGGAAATAATTTAATTGCAAGAATCAGAGATAGCTGTAAGGAGAAATAAGGAAACGGATTGCTAGGAATTCATTCAATTTTAATTGTGACAAACCATGTACCAGTCTATGTGGCTGTATGTGTGGCGAGTCTTTCTTTAACTAAATATAAACTTCTACACATAAAAGAGATGCATTTAATCAAAAGATGACAGATTATGTGATTGGAGGGCTGATATTAAATCCGAAATTTCATCTTTCAATCGTAGCCGTTGGCGGATCAGGACATCAACGTGCTTAATAATGGAATGAAGATATTGTGCTCATATCCTCACCACCTGATTCTTCACAGGTTTGTTTACGCGGTGGTGAAATAAATATGAAATTAAAATCGGACTAATCGGTTTAATCAGATCGGAAATTCAGATTTTAACGAAAATACATATTTTGTATTAAAAAATATAAAAAAATTGAAAAAAAAACTTCTAATTACAAAACATATGGTTCTTGAGACCAAATTTTTTATACGAATAAAAAACTAGACTCATTTCTTCCAAGGAGAGTTCGCAATCTTAAGTCACATGTGTGGACTAAACTTTAAACTACATTGACCGATGACTTAACTTTTTAAGTTTTATGCTGGTTTAAAGATTGACTTATGTGATATCTGTGCTTGTTTTCTTTAGATGAAATGAAGAAAATGAAGAAGCTGAATTAATCAAAGGAAGGAATATAATAAAATAACTTTTTTTTTATATACCAAAGATTTGATCTCGCAATTGAAAAAATTTAAAGAGGAAGCTTTTGTCAAGCATCGTTATGTAAAGTAATTAGTACCTTGTTCCATAGTTGAAATTGGACTCTGGAATTATAAGACATGCACACCAATGCAAATTAATACTTAATCTTGCAACAGTGACAGACACAGAATAAAAGGAAAAGAAAATATCTTTTCTTTTAATTCTTTCCATCAAAACCCAAATCGGAGCACATATATAACAAATATCAATGTATCCCACCAGCCGAAAAAAAAAAACAATTATATGACATATTTAGTAGACAAGAAAATATTCTAAGTCATATGACATATGCAGCAGAATGTTACAACGTCTAGTCCAAAATTCGCAGAAAACATAAAATTGTTTTTCAGAAGGTATCGTCCCATACAATGAATTTGTAAAATCAAAAGGCTACATCAGAAAGCCACTCAGACGCACCTACATTCATTAAAATTTTCACGCTATTAAGGTTCGATCTTTGCACCTCAATTTCTACATCACCGACCTGACTTGGAGCATCGCATTATCATGTATCTTGTGCTGGCGTAGTGTTTTATTGTCGTTCAACTCTTGTTCAGAAAAGAAGAGTTTTAGTGGACCATCTTGTGGGAGACCAATGATGAGCTTTAGTTGAGATATGGTGAACCACCTCTCCACCTCAATTTTTATGAATGGACCTTCAAATAATTTCACAGTAATATGCAGAGTCCTAATACGCCGGACAACCATCTGAAGCACAGCATTGTTGTGTACACCATATGATGCAAGTAGTTGGTAATCGTTAAGCTTTTTATAGGAAAATAAGAGATTAAATTTTTCATCAGAAAATATCACATTTGTATCACGTATCATAGCCTTTATCTTTGATACGGTGTCTGTGGTTTTCACATTCAGTGAAACTGAATTTGAATTATTGAGCCTCTGGATTGAAATTGTAATAACATCTTTGACATACAAGCCGATGCATGAGTTTGCCTTTATATTATAGTAGTACAGGGTTTCGGTGCCTTTGAGGGGGTACCCACCAAAAACCAGCTTTTGCTTCCTCGATGCAATCCCCTCCAGTTCTTGAACCTTGGTTTTGATTGCATCAATTGTATCGGTGTTTGTTACATTGATGGCTATAGTTTTTATAATCTTCACAAAGTTCTACATAATGAAAAGATTATTCATAATCTCAGAAAATTGAAAAACAAGTTGAGGTATATATGTTGTTTCTTGGTTGTGGTTTCTTACAAGTTCAGTTTGGATAAAAATATAAACTGCCAATAAACATAGTTTCAGAGTGAAAATAACGGTAACATATTAATTCTACATTCAGTGAAAATAATGAATAAGTGAAGCACTAAACTAATAATGCAAGGACAAGAAGAGGTAAATAGATAATAGAAGCTCAAAATAGGAAAAAAGAAAGACAAACCTTCTTTGACTGATCGCCGGACTCCATTCTCTGGCCCTCGTCGGCTATAGTTTTTGTCATCTCCACAAAGATCTACATAATGAAAAAATTATTCATAATCTCAGAAAATTAAAAAACAAGTTGAGGTTTATATGTTGTTTCTTGGAGGTGGTTTCTTACAAGTTTAGTTTGGATAAAAATATAAAATGCCAATAAGCATAGTTTCAAAGTGAAAAATATGCTAACATATTAATTCTACAATCAATGGTATATAGGATGAGCAATGCTCCAGTAGTATGTATTGAGATGCTATTCATGGTTTGAGAAAAAAGATCTCCAAGTAATTGCTGGAGTAGTTTCTAAATTTGTATATATTAGTCTTGCTCAAAACTCCTTTCCCTAAAAGAAGAAGTCGTAAAATTATTTTAATTGGCCCTCAAGATATAGGAGTTTGTTAACAAAACAAGAATTGGAGGTACAAATAGGCATGCTTTAACTAATTTGCACTATTTTGATCAGATGGTTAATGATGCCCTTACAAAAAATATCTAACTCAAAGATAGCATAATAATGAAAAAAGAGGAATCAAATGCCTTCATTTGGTCTCTCCATTATTTCATATTAAAACTATGTAAATACTTCAAAAACTAAAACTCAAAAATTCAAGCACAGGCCAGGTTAACATATAAAAAGGGGATTGTTTGGTTAAACCGAATAAACCGAAATTTACTTTGGTTTGGTTTTAATCGGTTGATAAGTTTAATTTGGTCAGTTCGGTTCTATTTTTGAAAACCGAATAAGATTTTGATTTGGCTATTTTATTTTGGTTTCGACCGAACCGAACCAATGAACACCCCTACTCTGATCCTCATCAAATAAATAATGAATAAGTGAAGCATTAAACTAATGTTGCAAGGGCAAGAAGAGGTAATAGATAATAAAGCTCAAATAGGAAAAAAGACAGATGAACCTTCTTTGACTGATCATCAGACTCCGTTCTCTGGCGCTTGTTGCTTTGCTTTCCTGGCAGAACCTTCTTTGACTGATTGTCGTAATCCATTCTCTGCCACTCGTCGGTGTTTTCCCCCATTCTCTGGCGCTCGTCGTCGCTTTCTCTTCTTGGCAAAACCTGAGGCGACAATCTTCTTCTTCTTCTGAGAAGAGAGATTTCTCAAATCACCCCAAAGTCGATCCCTGAAAGTCCATTTCAACTTTCTAGGGTTAACGCTTCTTCTAAGAAACAAATTTCTTAAAATAACAAAAGGCTACCAAATTTAGGGAAAAATAAATTCGTCGGATTAAGATGTCAGCGTATATTTGACATTTTGTAAAGTTATTATTACACGAGAGATAGGGAAGAGAAAATACAAATTTCATCATATCATACATAAGTTGTTTTCTAGTATTAGTATTATGTCCATACGTTGTACTTTGTTTGATATATTTTCATAAAAAAAAGATCAATAAAAAAAATAACTATTCAACAATATTATTAGAATAGAGTAGTTCTAAATTTAAATTATAAATAAAAAATCAATTAGTATAATAAAGTTTAATAAAAAATAACATCGACTTAATACAAATTAAAAAATCATAATAGTAATTATATTATACACCTCGTATTGTATATCAGAGAAAAAACAAAAATTCACGTTAAAATGGAAACTACGTTGCTACGCCATTGAAGCTTGCATTGAAGATTCGTTACAATTTCTGACTTCGAATTCATTCGGTACCTTCAATTTAGTAGCTACGCCATTGAAGCTTGCATTGAAGATTAGTTTTAATTTTGATTGGCTACAAGTCAAATTCGTTTTTGGAGAAGGAAAAGAAGGAAAGATTATGAAAATCAAAGAAAATATTAAAGAAATTAAAAAAAAAAGTAAGACATCAATTACTTTTCTACTGTAACACCGTCAAATCTAAGTTTATTCAATTTTAATTGTGAGCAAAATGTGTGCAGTACGTGTCTAAATAAATTTAGACCTGTACATGTAAAACATATAAAAAAGATGTATTGAATAAAAAAAAGTAAACTATTTGATTGGATGACTGATATCAATTTGAAATTGCTTAACAAGATATAAATATTTTCAGACGTCATCCAGTGTCATATGAGAAAAAAATAAAATTTGATAGAATATGTTAGATACAAATATTTCAGATATTAACTATTTGCACTTTCATGACAAGGTATATACTTGCAATACTTGATATTAATAATTCCAAACGTTATCAATATCTTATGGAATTTTTTTTTATAAAATATATTAGATACGAACACTTGATACATGAACTATTCGCACTTGCATGACGAGGTATAAATACTTGCAATACTTGATACTAATACTTTCAAACGTCATCCAGTGTCATATGAAAAAAAATTACATTTTTATAGAATCAATTAAGTACAAATACTTGACACATGAACTATTTACACTTGCATTATGGGGTATAAATACTAGCTCGACGAGGTGTGAATACTTGCTCGATCAGTTCTGAATACTTGCAGGACGAGGTGTGAATACTTGCTCGACGAGGTATGAATACTTGCACGACGAGATATGAATACTTGCGCGAAGGAAAATCCAAAAGTACTTCATAATGGATCTCATTTGAAAGATAAAATTACGCAGAAGATGTTCGTGGTATTAGATTCGCAAAATTCCTCCCAAATCGTCAGAAATATAGGCGAGATTAAACAGAGAAAAAAACCCACCACTAAAAATGTGTAAAAGATGGATGTGTGTTGAGAGAAAAAAAGAAAGAAAGTTGATGTCCAATTTTTTTAAGAAATACTTGGTATCTTAGGTATGAATACCTGCATTCCGAGGTATGAATATTTGCTTGAAGTGGTATGAACTTTGCTCGACGAGGTATGAATACTTGCGCAACGGACAACCAGAAAGTATGTCATCATAAGATCTCATTTGAAAGAGAAAATTACGTAGAAGATGTTCGTGGTTTTAGATTCGTAAAATTCCTCACAAAATAACAAGTCATACAAGCGTGTCAACCCTAACGGCATAAGGGGGTTGAAAGGGAGTCTTACTGACTCTTGGACGTTTTTTGGTTCGACCCTCGAAACTAACAAGTCATATACAAGTAAAGTAAATAGAGAAGAGTTTAGAGACAGTTGACACGCAAGATGATAACAGAGTTTGGCGTAAAATGCCTACGTCTCCGGGGTAGAGCCACCTTGTCGGCGTCTCTTTCCTATTTAACTTAGAAAGAAAGGACACAACACGTGACACGTGAGCCAGCAACGGTGGGAATCATGTATGGCCCCGAGAAATCTTGTAGGGGTAATTATAAGAAGGGCCAAGCAAGCCCTCAGAGGTACCGGGCCAAGCAATTCCCCACAGAGCTCATCCAGCAGATCCACCCAGTCCTCCAGATCTTTACCTCAGTTCTTCGACAACTCAGCCAACCAGTCCGATGCAGGACCGAGAGATTCAGACATTGAGGAGTCTCATCTCTTCCTGCTGACGATACTGAGTACGTCCCCAAAGAGCCAGTACAACAGGAAATAGAACAGGATGAAGAGGATGAACAGATGGATGATGCGGAGGAGTACGTACATGTCTTCGAGAACTCCAAACACGCAACTAATTACGAGAAAATGAAGACAAAGGAAGTCACTTCCCACAACGCCATCAATCAGGACACCCTCAGTAGCCTAGGTCTCCTCGAGCAATTCTGTGAACTCACCAACCGCATCCACATCTGGCACTTTCTCAACCTGATCAACGGAGTGAAGGTCTACAAGGTACTCACTAGAAGTTCCTTGCATCCTTCGACTACACAAGTGACTCCATCTCTTTCCAGATGTTCAATACCATGCACACAGTGAGCATGGAAGACTTCTGCCCCATTTTTTACCTCCCAAATGATAGCCCAACCGATTCTTCTGACAGCCGAAGTTTCTGGCTTAATATCACCGACGACGACCAAAACAAAATCCACACTCTCAAAGAGGCCAGCAGATTCACACTTCTCGACATCCCGTGCCTACATACAATGAAGATTGTCAGCAGCCATTACCCGGGGCTCTACTTTTACATCACTCCGAAAGGAAACCTCCAGTTTCCCTTCACACATCTCAATCTCCGAAGTAGGCTTTCTTGGAAAGTGGCACGTCCCGTGAGCCCATCATATCGGCCACCTTAGGTATATATTGAAAATATAGAAATGAGGCTGAATTGCAAAATCGGGCAAACGCTTAGAGGCAACAAAGGCTCGAGGAAGAGACTTATTTTGACGAGCGCATGAGAGCAGTCGCTGTAGCCACTAGAGCCGAGTCCTCAGGGGTGACACCATCTAATGCCCCTACCAGCGACTATGATCAGTTCATCAAGGCCGTGCAATGGATGAACTTAAACTTAGAGGATCTCGCCAGTCATTCACGAGAGAGCAGCCAGCGGATTGATCAGAACCTCACAACACTCAAAGAAGGGGTCGATCAAGTCCGCAACAACATGAAGGAGATCAGAAGGAGCGTAGACGAGGGTAGACGCGAGATCCAGCAAACGCGCTACCTCAACCAATAGTACTACCAGCACGCCCTCGACTCTAGTTTCCACTACCAGCCTTCGCTTTACGGACTCTTCGACCTTCCATTCTTCGAGGAGTTCCACCACCCACCACCACCACCACCTCCACCACATCAGGATTGAGGTGCAGTGAGTTGCATCCCTTTCTCTGGTCTTGTACTTTTAAACTTAAACTTAGAGGATCTCGCCACTCATTTACGAGAACAATGGTCAATTTTATTCGGGGGGTAGAAGTAATTGACCTTGTATCTTTAAATTTTTTGCATTTTTATTTTCTTTTAAGTGCTAGTAGTTTTACTCAATTTTTGACTAGAGTTGGAGGCTTCACCAAAAATTCTAGAATGATTGATTGATCTTTTTAGCTAGCTTGTATTTATATTTCTTTAGGAGTAGGTAATCAAATAAGGGATTGATCGAATTAGTTTAGGCTAGGGTTTCCGACATTTTTATTAATATCCAAAGTTTAATACAAATTATTAATTATGCCCAGAATCGGACCAATTATCGAAAAATACCCAAGCCGGCCAGAAAATGGCCGGCTTAGTCCCTCCCTAAGTCGGCCATTTTCTGGCCGGCTTGGTACCTTTTTTTTTTTTTTAAAAGAGAGACACTATGAAGATCAAATTATTAGAGTCAAATATTTCATTTCTGAGTTTCGTACAAAATAATAAAGTACACACAAATTGCAAATAGAGTCCACACACTTTTTACAACATGCATACAAATCACCTATTATTGCTACGTCTAAAAGGTAATCCCCGAAGTAAACCACTTGCGAAAGATGCCCTACGAGATGGTCTAACAGATGGCTCTGGTTGCTCACTAGATGGGCCGGCCTGGGCTCCAGATGGCGCTGCTTGGCTTGTAGATGGGCCGCCCTGGGCTCCAGATGGCCCTGCTTGGCTTGTAGATGCTCTTGTTGTGCGTCTAGTAGTGGACCTCCTCGGTTGGACAGATGGCTCCCCTTGCACCCCAACCGCCTCTCCTCCTATGGCAACTGCCTCTCCCATTGCTTCGGCATACATAGCAGTTGCATCTAAACGGCTCGTAGCTGTGCTACACCGTGACCCTCCGGACCCACTTCCCGACGCCATTACTCGCTCATTTTCTGCCGCATTTGCTGCGATTCTTTCCTCTGCATTTGCATGTGTTACTTAGTAAGTTGGTATAAATTGAAAAGAAAAATAATTTTGGATGAATGTTACATACCTCTTCGTTGCCTATCGGAAGTGGAACGGCGAGGCTGATGTCCCCTTCGTCTACCTTCCATTTCATCCATCGTCATTACACGACGGGTGTGTTGTCACCTCCCCTTCTTAATCCAACACTACTCAGAAGGATTCTGTCTCCAACATTAGGAGGCCAGTCTCCCATATTGCCAATTGGATTGAACACAAAGCTCCAAGTACTCACAAGATAGGGTGTTTTATACCAGTCTGCAACAAACTCGTCCTCTTGCCAGTTTCGGTCACGGCAAACAGCTAAGATATGAGCGCACGGAATAGAAGTTAATTGGATACCTCTGCAAGTGCATTCCATTTGTCTGTCGGGACCACGCGTCACAATATACATGAACTCCCTGTGAGTGGGTTCCATGTTGCCCATGTCGCTACGGGTGCAAGGAACGTACTCATTTGGAGATGAAACTTGGTACTGACCTTGGCCCTGCGTGTAACGCACCAACCGCATTTTTCTAGCTTTCTCCCAATGTTTTCTGATCTTCTGCAAAACCCGGTCAGACAGAACCTGTCCATTGTCTTGTAATTCCATTGCTCGCTGACGCCGCTGAACAAACCATCTGTTGCACGTGTAGAACGTATCCTCCACTATGGCACAAACAGGCAATCTACGACTCGTTCGGAAGACATTGTTGAGCGACTCGGAGCCGTTTGTTGTCATGATACCAAACCGGTATCCTCCGTCACAGGTTTGGAAAATTTTCTCATAATTGGACGGCTCCATCACATCATTAGGACGTACTTTGCCCACTCTCTTTAAATACGCATTGCACTGCGGATTTAGCTGCACAAAAACAAAGGGGTGTTATTTCATTTTCATAAAATTCTTATAAGATAATTAAACGAAATGTTATAAGTTAGACATACATGAGCAAACTCTTCAAACATCTCTTTCAATCTTCTCGGCTTCTTCCTCTTTGCTCCTTCCCTGAACCTCCATCCGTACCATCTGTCTCCTCCACAGTTCTTGACCAGGTTCTCGGCAACATGCTGCATACAATACCTGTGCACAAAAAGCTCGGGAGGCCACCCGTATTCAGCTATCAGTGCAGCTTTGATCCCCTTGTGCTGGTCCGATATGACACATACAAATCTACTACATCCGAGCACTTCATTCCTCAACCACTGCAAGAAAAAACCCCAATTCTCAGTATCCTCCTGCTGCACAATTGCAAATGCAATAGGCAATAATTGGTTCTCGGCATCGTAGCCGCAAGTGATGTCTCATTATTAGATCTATAAATTCGGCCAATTTCTGTACCACAATCTGTGTTTCAAACCACCAAATCATGTCTTTTACATTGAATATACATTGAATATCTATAGAATGTGGTACTGCTGCATTTTCATTATTACTTTGCAGAAAATGAGCCAAATCAGGGAAAATTGCGAGTTCTGGAACCCCCCACGCGGGCGGCATCAGATCCCATGCGGGTAGCATCAGATTCCACGCGGGTAGCGTCAGATTCCACACGGGTCGCATCAGACCCTGAGATTTCAGCACCGAACTTAAAACAGTCATAACTTTTGACTCGTAACTCCGTTTTGAGCGTATGACCACTTTTCGGAAAGCTCGACGCGACCCGCATGAGTTGGCACGCGACCCGCGTCGAGTTAATTGCGCCAGGACCCGATTTAAGCCCGTTAAGATGCCTATATAAGGCCTGCGCGAATTGAGAAAAGGGGACCCCCGATATCTTCCCAAAAAAGGGGATCTGATCGCCAGGAAGGGAGCTTGGCGCCTGAGGAGAGGCGATCTGGAGAGGAGAGGCGATCTGGAGAGGAGAGGCGATCTGGAGGATCTGGAGCTACTCAACTTGGTGAAGAAGACTCCAGAAGCTTCGAGCCTCTTCACTCCTCCTTCTCTGACAATGATTTGCTTCCTCTTTCTTTCTTTTACTTTGATTTTATTCATGTCTGAGTAGACTTGTAGTTTCGAGGGTTTGGATTTGTAGTCTGATACTTTGTTTGATTATGCACATGGATTGATTCTTATTGTTATTTCGTGTTTCTTTGATTCTTGTATTGTTTGAGATTGCTTGATCTTAATTGTTAGATTCTTGATTGTCTACTGTTGAATGCCTTTGGCATTTCTTCTTGTATCAAAGGCTTGATGTTTCTTGCAAATTAGGTTAAGTACTTGAGGTAGGTCTGAGAACCGAAAGGTGAGGTCAATGAGTAGCCGAGAGGTGAAAGTTTCCATTTGCTCTTGCTCAGCTTGTGGATACCTTTAGTAAACAGAATTGAGAACTTAGGTTTAGATCAAACAGCTTGATTAGACCTGAGAAGGTGAAATTGCATTTCCAAACCAGGTCTGCTAAGCCAACACACGAGAGTTGAGGTTCAGTGACATTAGGTACGGTCAATCTAGCCTTACACGACTTAAACAACAAGTTTCTGACATGTGCAGACTCAGCTCAAGGGACCATGCGGGTCGCGTGAGTTAGCACGCGGGTCGCATCACGAGGGTCGCAAGCCACAGCTTGCGGGTCGCGTGCCAGGTCCAGGGCGCTTAAGGGCCACGCGGGTCGCATGCGAAAGCATGCGGGTCGCGTCACAAGGGTCGCATACGAGAGTATGCGGGTCGCGTGGCAGGTCCTGAGCAGCAAAGTTGAAGATGAAATCTGAAACCCTTGAAACACCCTTTTATATCATAGTACAAAATACAAGCATTTAGTTGATTCATTACTTGTTCATACATTGTTCATACGATTGTTCATTCATTCTTTCATTTCATTTGATTTGTTCATACACCTTAGGATTAGACAAACAAACCCTAAACATTCAAACTTCTAGTTGTTGGGTTTTGAGGCTACCCAAAGCCATTAGGCTTAAGCTGCGGAAAGACCGTAGAACAAAAATTTCTACGTCTAACTTAAGCATAGGATTAAAAGGTGGTATCGTTTTTTTAATCCTTTAAGGATCTATTCCCGTAATTGATTTCTAAAACTTAAATCTATTTACCAAGTAAATAAATTTATATAACATTTATACCTTGTTTCCAAATTACAATTGGAATGCAGACCGAGCGAGAAGACGGGATCTGAGCAATGTCTTCTTTCGGAGCAATGACTTCTCTCGGAGCACCAAACATATGGTGCCTCTATAGGTTATCTACCAGGACTAACCAGAGAGCGGTTTATTTCTTTTGCCAGAAATACTGTAAATCGCGGTCTTACGCAAAAACACTATTCATGAGAAAAAGACGAAATAGCAGAATTTCCGACCCGCAGTTATTTTGATTTTACTAAAAGGCAAAACAGAAATATCGCGACTTTCGGGAAAACACTATTCACTAAAATCCCGCAAACACTATTCAACAACTCGAAAGATAATACGTAACTGTTACGTATAACTTTCGTTTAAACCGCAACACTATTTGGGAGAGAAAACGAGAAAGAGAACGATAACCGAGCCAATTCGAATCGAACTCAGACTTTTCGAACTTTTCAACTTCTGAATTTTCTTACCCCTACCCCTCTATTTATAGGGTTAGGGAGGTGCTTGTAAGCTGCTTGCAGCAGAGGTGCTTAGCTGCAAGCTGCTTACAAGGACGTGCTTGCAGCAGAGGTGCTTATGTGGATAGGATTGATGACATGTCATGCGGATAAGGACGAATCTGAAAAGACCAGAATGCCCTTGCTCCGAACACAATTAATATCTGTATAATTATTCTGAATAATTATATTTCTTGCGGTTGTTGATTTCGGTAATTTATACAACGTGTCCTGCACGTTTATAAACTAACCGGTTAACTTTTATACAACGTGTCATACACGTTTATAAATTAACTAATGTTTTTGCTTGTCATTTTTACATGACATTTATAATATAATTATATCAAGTATAATTAATTATAAACCATCTTATTATTGATCATAATCAATCAATAAGATTCTCCGATTAACTCCTATAGGTGTGACCCGATAGGATCTGTGTTATGTTGGTAAATAGAATTAAAACCGTTTTAACTTCTATAATCATGAGAGGCATCTGGCAAAACGCATCATGACCATCCAATTACACAGATGATGATGTACAGTACAATATCACGATCCAGTAAACTATTTTACTCGTGTTAATTCTTTTGTCTCATAGCTGTCAGATTAATTTCAAGGTAGGTTTGTGTCATCCTTGCAAATTAATCTTTTCTTGATCTTGAGCAGATTATCAAATATGATTACTCTTGTATTCATACTGCTAGCAGATATTCTTACTCTATCAAGGGGCCCAGTGACACTATAACTCGTATAATAAATACGAGGGACAATAGTACTTTTGGTAGACCATCACTACCTCAGCTAAGTTATGTATACCGAAGAGCTACCGTTATAGCTACTTTTTACAGATAGCGTTAGGTAACAATCACACATACACATCTCTTAGTTAGGAAAGATGAATACCTCATACTGTAGAACTTAACACTGAATGAAAACATTAATGACACGAACACAATTCCGTATAATGTTTCATTCGGGGTCTGTCAAATACCATGTTCCTGGAACATGTATCTATGTGATTAAAATGACAACTCTGTGTCTATGGTCTGTAAAACTTGACCATCTTTTAATCCACATACTAACCTTGTAGCGGTAATTAGTGTTCCTGCTAATTACCTCGGTCAGTGACCTTTTAGAGTATTATCATCTATATTATGAAGTTTCACAATTCCAGTCATTAACTCGAAATGATTCATAAATTCAATAATACTCAAGGAAACAAAATGACATTTTATTAATCATTCAATTCATGAACAAAGCTTTATATAATTAAATTATCGTATTATTGACTTCTAGATTATTACTTACTAACACTAGTACCTAACTAGGAATAGTTTAGATTCAGAAATTAAACCGTCCCTGTGGATCGACAACCGATCTAACTACACGACAGGATCGTACACTTGCGATCTTCGTCAAGAGTTGAATAGGGTTTAAACTCTACAGCTTAGGCTGTAGTGAAGCTCTGTACCTCTCATTTGAGAGCGAACAGCAAGCTATCAAAAGCCTCCCCTCATATCGCCCAGACAAGAAGCAGTCATCGATGCTGATCACTGGTCTCAGGTACTGGAACGCTGCAATGCATGGACCAAACGCCCAGGCTACGGCTCTGAACTAGGCAACACCTGGCATGATTAGTCCTATTTCCTTATTCCGTACCGGGCTGGTCAGAAATTGGTGGGTCGAGCCGGGATTGTTGTGGCAAATTGCAAGCTACAGTGGTCTCAGCAAGCTGTATGAAATCTCCCAACTCCCAAATTACCGGGCTATTGCCAGCTCACGGCCCTCCACAGTCGGTTGTATTTAGGTGTCACATTGTTATACACAGACAAAACAATGTATGCCACCGTCTGGATGCTCATACACGGGTCCTTTTGAATGGCGTTCTCAATGACATCGGCAATGACTGCTGCCGTCAGATATTCGTGGTCGTCCCTCGTACTCTCAGTCCTACATGTGTGAGGCATGTCTTGCTTAGTTATAACTCATGCGTCTCCGCATCCCGTCGGCTTTGCCCTAAGCTCGTAACGGCAATTCTTGTCCTTGCACAACAGAGTAACCCGATCCCTGTCACTTTTCCAAGATATGAACTCCTGATTCTTAGTTATATGGTGCTCTCTGATCTTCTTCATTAGGTCTTCTTTGCTTTTAAAATATTGGTTTACAGTCAGCTCACATTTGTACTCAATCCGTTGCCCATAATAACCAATATCTGCTTCTCTAAACTCAGAAACATCATTGAGGTCTGGGAACGGGTGCGTATCAGTCCGGCCACTAAGCGGCCCCCCCTCATTAGTATGCCTTTCAGCTGTTTGAACCGGCCTGTCTTCATCGCAACCTTCCATGTGATCTGAATCCCCCCACATTTCTCCCTCAAATTCATCCCCGCTCCTCAGCTCGTCCTCCGGTATTTCATTAATATCTTCAAAGTCCGGGCAGCTTGCATCGTCTACTGGTGCAGGTCTGGGGGTAAGGTGATACTGGAGGTAACGGTAACGGAGTGACATTTATGGATCTAGGTGGGGTTGAAACTGAGTGTCTTGGTCTGCCTCGATTGTGTCTAGGTGGGGATGCAACTGAGTGTCTTCGTTGAGGTGCTGGTGGAGTGACGTAGTTGTAGGGTTCTGGGTCAGGTTCGTTGAGGAGTAAGGTGGAGTCACGTCTGTAGGTTTCTGGTTGTGGGCTATAATGTGGTGTCGCTGATCCAGAGCCCGAACTTCCAACCCCGGGCTCTACCAGAACTCTTCTAACAAATATTTCTATTAGATAATTACCCTGGGACCTCAAATGACCAAACATGCCTCTCCACGTACTCTCATCTACCAGTTTCGCAACCATAAATTTTCCGCTGGAGGGATGGCAATATCGGGTTGCCAATTCTAGGTCCCACCTTTCTGGGTTGTAACCGGTGTGTGTGTAAACTATGGATTTCAGGTCTAAAAGTGAGATGTCATCTGGAATCATCAATGAATGAGCTGCATCTTTGTTGTAATACGCCCCTTGTGCACTATTAAGCATCTTCCCACCATAGTGTAATGAAATAAAGGCCATGGTAAACAAACTACATTTTAGAAAATGGTAAACATTGTCAGGTTACTAAATGGTAAACATTTGTCAGGTAACTAAATAGTAAACAATTGACTGGTTACTACTTCTTTTTGGGTTTAGGGTTATAGGGTTATAGGGTTATGGGTTATGGGTTATGGGTTTAGGGTTTAGGGTTTAGGGTTTAGGGTTTTAGGGTTTTAGGGTTTTAGGGTTATAGGGTTATAGGGTTTTAGGGTTTTAGGGTTTTAGGGTTATAGGGTTTAGGGTTTAGGGTTATAGGGTTTAGGGTTTATTATTAAAATTTTTAATAATATAATTAATTATTCTATAAAATAAAACATAATAATAAAAAATAAAAAAATAAAAAAAATTTACCTTAACAATGATTAGCGAGCTGCCTCGGGCTGTGTGCCTTCTTCTGAAGGAAGGGGTGCATTATATAGAGTTTTTGCGGTTTAAAAAAAAAAAAAAAGGTACCAAGCCGGCCAGAAAATGGCCGGCTTAGTCCCTCCCTAAGATATTAATAAAAATGGATCCGATTCTGGGCATAATTAATAAAAATGGATCCGATTCTTGGGTATTTTTCGATAATGGATCCGATTCTGGGCATAATTAATAATTTGTATTAAACTTTGGATATTAATAAAAATGTCGGCTAGGGTTTAGACAATTGATTATGGCATAAAAAATTCAGAATTTTTAAAATAATTAGTGACCTTAGAGTGAACAATTAATTGCTAACCATGAACGTTGACCAAACATAGCAATATTAGAATTTTTTATTATATTGAATGATTTATTTTTGCAAAGTCATTTAAACTTGAGAGTGTTTTAGAATACCCATTTATTATAAATAGACCCCTAGCGAAACTATGCAATAATTTCTCGTATGAATGAATACTTGAAATTGTGTGTAATCATGGTATTTGTGACACAAAAATATTTACTTATGCAAATTCTTAATTTTCAGAAAAATGGAAAATGCAAAAAAAATTAGAAAATGGAAAAAATAAAAAAATTTAGAAAAAGAAAAAAATAGAATAAACGATTGAGGGTAAAAGATGAGTACGGGTATCTACGCAAGACTGGTTACCAATAGGCTCGATAAAACCTTCCAAATTTTAATTTTTGAGCATAATCAATTTTTCAAAAAAATGTCACATGTACCAACACACTTAGTTGTCATACTTTGCTCCAATCAATTAGGAAGGAAAATCAAAATTTATATCATTAGAATTCCTATTTGATTGGAGGGGATCGATTTATAACCGAAGGAGAAATTAACACTCTCGAATTTAAGAATATTTGTGAGTGTGGGACGAAGAAAGTTGCACAAGAAGGAAGTGCTATTACCTAATTCGCAGATCAAATTTAGCAAAAGAAAAAAAGAAAATAGACGGTTAACAGAGGAAGTAAAAAAGACGAATCATGTTCATGTGTTGGAAAGGGTATAGATTGGGATTAGCTAGCGTGGCTAACTTTTGGGAAAAGCTAAACCCGATCCACATGGAGTGAATAGATTCGCATCACATGAATCCAAGTTGAATTAATGCATGCAATGATTCATTGATTTGTAATATGAGAATGAATCTCAACAAGTCATGTCATGCAAAGGAGGAATATGAAAGTAGAATGATACTCACTTGACTGGAACATCCATCCGAACATGGCAGCAACAAATTAAATTAAAACAAAAAGTAAAGCTCCCGGCGAGGATCGAACTCGCGACCTTTCGCTTACGAAGCGAACGCACTACCACTATGCTACGGAAGCCTCCTCGATAATTTTCAAAATTGTAGCCCAATTAACAAATAAAATTATATTTTAGATATGGGATAGGATCATAGGAATAGGATCATTCATTGAAAATGGCTTTTGTAAAGGGACATTCATTGAAAATGTGTTGAATCTGAAATTAAAATTGTCAAATTTCATAAACAAGCATGTATCTCCCTACCTACCAGAATCTCATCCAGCTCGAATGTTTCCCCTTTTCTCAAGCACACCTCACATAATGCATATATTTTTATTTACGCCTTATCTAATTTTAGTAATGTTAATACTTAATAGCCATTCGAGCTAGCTACTCTATCTTATTAAATTAAGTTTTAGCGGCCATATATACTCATGCATCACATCACAAATTATTCCACCCAAAAAATTCAAGCAAAAACCAGGATCATCAGCCTGGAAACCAACAATTAACCGAAATCACAAATTAATTATCCTAATTAATTTGACAAAAAAAGTGAGCAGATTGTGCATAACAAAGTAATATGATATGGCTTCAGACTTCAGTTAACAACTTAACATCACAAATTAGCATGACGCAACCAATTGCTCTCTTTTTGCCTACTAAAAAAAACAGCCCGTTGTATTTCATGTCCAGGACTAATAAGTAATAACAGTTACATCATATAATTTTAATAGCAGACAAACTAATGAATCACTATCATGCACATTTGGAACTGGCGCGGCACCTCTCCTTGGGAGTGGATGGGAACAGCTCCACGTACCTCGACCCAATGGACATCTTATCTCGGTTCATAGCCTTCTTCGCCATCTCGGCGGAGGAGAACTTCGCAAAGGCCTCCCCAGTAGCCTTCCCGTTGACCCAACAACAGATGTTGATGTCGGCTTCCCTGAGGTCAAACTCCTGTCCAAAAAAGTTGACAATATCTGTTTCCGTAGCCGAGTAGGGGAGACCACGTATTTTAAGCACCTCTGTGAAGTGCATTTCATCGAGGCTCTTCTTCTTGTCCTCCCTTGGTTCTTTGCGGGTCTGCTTGTTTTGGGGTTCAAGGGATCGGGACCGCTTATGTGCAGACAAATACCCAGCAAAGTTTACCTGTGAAGTAATACATTATTACCTTATATTAGAACTTAGAGCACAGGAAATTAAAAAACTATCAGTACTCAGTAGTGAGTTCCTTTTTTTTTTTTTCCCATTTGTGCTATATTTGCAAATACCACTAACAAGCATCAGATAATTGCAGCTAGAACTCACAATTCTAAAAAACAATAACATCTCAAATTTAGATCAAAGTCTACACCAAGGAAAATAAAATTTGACTATATTTCCATGGGTTCTCAACAACAACTCAACAACATTGCTTGATAAGTGCTCGAAATGAACTATGTTCTAAACCCAACTTATTCAGCTTTATTTAGTACCTCAATCAGAAAAAAAGAACTCATGGAAGAAGGGCAAAGTTATAATGTAATGTTCAGCATATAATACAGTTAGTATGGTTGTCTGAGATCTGCACAAAGAACCTACAAAATATCAAATACATATTATTCTCATAACCTGCAAAAGAACAGGCGTATATTATTCACAACCTGCAAAATATGTATGAGATATTTATATTATTTCCAATAACTGGCAAAAAGTACCAGACACATTATTTACAAACAACCTGAAAAGTAACAAAAGTTTGTTTTTAGCAACAACCTGCAATATCACATGTAGTTTGCACAACAAGTGTAAAATAGCAGACTTAACAGAGGAGATAAACACAAAGGTATCTAGCAATTAATACTGTAAAAAATGCTCCACCTCATCAGCAACAGCATTGTAGTAGTCACTCTTCTTGCAAGGACATTGTTGAATTTTAAGATGCAGAAGTACAGAGAGTATATTTGGGTATATTGATTGATCTCTCTTATATTACAAGTGTTACATGGGTATTTATATAAAGCTTCTAACAGTAATATTGCTCTATTCTAACGGTAAGAAAAAGTGAGAGTTATTTATTAGCTCTCTACAGTATAGCCTACAGTATAGCCTACTATATTTTAGTCTAATTCCTAATTAATTAATTAATTAAATCATATTTCTCAACACTCCCCCTCAAGTTGGGCGTGTAGATGTCAATTAGCCCTAACTTGCGATTATTTTCTTCAAAAGGTCTCGGGTCTAATCTTTTTGTAAATATATCCGCCAATTGTTCTTCACTTCGTACAAACGGCGTTTCAATTTCCTTTGCTTGAATTTTTTCTCTAATAAAGTGGCAATCCACCTCAATGTGTTTCGTCCGTTCGTGAAATACGGGATTGGAGGCTATGTGTCGTGCTGCTTGATTGTCACAAAACATTTTCATCGGATTGTTTTGTGTGATTCCGATGTCCGTTAGGAGTTGCTTGATCCAAGTTAACTCGCTTGCGGTTGATGCCATGGCTCGATATTCCGCTTCGGCGCTTGATCGAGCCACAACATTTTGTTTCTTACTTTTCCATGTGACTAAGTTACCGCCTACAAATGTGCAAAAACCGGTTGTCGATTTTCTATCGAAGCTTCCGGCCCAATCTGCATCGGAATAGCCACATGTATCATTAGATTTCATTAAAATTCCCTTTCCGGGTGTCCCTTTTAAGTATCTTAAAATTCTATTTATAGGCTCTAAATGTGGTGTTCTCGGTGAGTGCATGAATTTACTAATTTGGTTTACGGAAAAAGAAATATCCGGACGTGTAACTGTGAGATAAATTAATTTACCTACTAATCTTTGAAATTGATTTATATCCTCTAATGATTCTCCATTTTCGGAATTTATTTTTGTGTTATTATCTATTGGGGTAGAAATTGGCTTACACTCTATTTTTCCAATTTCTTTTAATAAGTCTAAGGTATATTTCCTTTATGAAATAAATAAACCTTTTCGTGACCATGCTATTGCTATTCCTAAAAAATTTTTAGATATCCGAGGTCCTTAATTTCAAATTTTTCCTCAATTTTTTTTTAATTTTTTCAATTTCTTGATAATCACTCCCGGTGATTATAATGTCATCTACATAAACCAAAATTAAGGTTGTTGATCTACCATTATGTTTGGTGAACAAGGAGTGGTCGGTACTACTTACTTTGAAATTACAAGTTAATAAAAAGAGCTTAGTTTGTCATACCATGCTCGTGGAGATTGCTTCTAATTTAGCCTACAAACTAAATTAGAATTTGTTTCCAATTTATGACCGGGTGGTAGTGTCATGTACACCTCCTCTTCAAGTGTTCCTTGAAGAAAAGTATTTTTTACGTCCATTTAGTAAATGTCCCAACCATTATTTACGGCAATAGAGAGTAGAATTCTCACGGTATTCATTTTGACTACTGGTGCAAAAGTTTCATGGTAATCTATACCGAAGGTTTGAGTGTATCCTTCTACCAATCTTGCCTTATACCGTTCTATAGTACCATCACTATTATATTTGGTTTTATAAATCCATTTGCAACCAACAAGTTTTTTATTTTTTGGTGCTAGTATAATTTCCCAAGTGTTGTTTTTTTCAAGAGCTTCTAGCTCTTCTTTCATGGCTTTAGACCAATTTGGGGTTTGAATAGCCTCTTGAAAAAATTTTGGTACTACTTCTTTTTGAAGTGATATGATAAAGGCCTCATGTTGAGATGAAATATGTTCATAAGAGACATAATTTTATGTAGGATATTGTACCGTATATGTTACATAATCTCTAAGTCGTGTAGAGGGTTGAGGTACTCTTGATGACCTTCTTACTAAATTTTCGTCTATCTCATTATCATTGTTATTATAGTTATTTTCTTCTATTTCTTGTCTCAATTTCATGATGGTCATGATGTGAGGGTAGTAGATCAAATATTAGAGGTATTTGAGGTCTTACCGAATTATTTTGGTCAATGGTATAAGATTTTTTAATTCTTCATTTTCTATAAAGTATGGTTTATTCTAAAAAAAATGATGTCCCTAGATATAAACATTTTTTTGTTGATATGATCATAACATTTATAACTCTTTTTATAAGATGAATATCCCAAAAAAAATAGTTTTTGTTGATACAAAATCCAACTTATCATTTCTTTTAATTTTAACAAAGCACACACAACCAAAAACTCTCATATGATCAAAATTCATTTTTTCTTGATAAATAATTTCTAATGGACTTTTATTTTTTAGGACAACGCTAGGTAATGTATTAATTATATGTGTCGCACTAAGTATAGCATCCGACCAATAAATTTTTGGAACATTTGTTTAAAATAATAGTGAACGTGTCATTTCTAATAAATATCTATTTTTTTCGATACTTCATTTTGTTCGGAAGTATTTATGCAAGTAGTTTGATGTATTATTCTTTTTGTTTTAAAAAAATTTGTAAAATATTTTTAGTTTTGCATCAAATTGATTTTCTACTAAGTTTAAAAATTCTCAGAAGCACCCAAAAACCTCATTTTTTTTATTTAAGTAAATATAACCATGTAGCTCGTAAAAAATCATCAATAAATATAACAAAATACTTAAATCCATTATAAGAATCATTAGGAGCCGGTCTCCATACATCGGAATGAACTAAGTCGAATGGCGCTTCGCTTTTGCTAATTGACAAAGAAAGAAAGTCTAGCTTATTTTGCTAATTTACATATATCATAATTTACATATTTTGTAGAAGGAAAATTTAAAATACTATTTATAATTTTGTCTTATGGATGTCCAAGTCTTTGGTGCCAAATGTCATAATCTATAAATTTTGTATTAGCACAAAAAAATGATTTTTGATTTACAAGATAACATTCACTTCTCGAGAAATCCTTCACCAATTATATTTCTGATTTCTCGGTCTTGAAATTTCACATTTTTTGAAGAAAAAATTGCATCACACTTTAATTTATTTGTCAATTTGTTAACTGAAATCAAATTTATAGGAAATGATTGTATGTATAGAACATTTTCAATAATTTTTGAAAAAAGATTGATAGTTCATATACCGGTGATTTTTGTTTTCATGTCATTTGCAACTAAAATATCTTGATTATTTTTAGACAAATCTAAGTTGGTAAAAAATTATTTGTTTCCAAACATATGGTCGGTTGCACCACTATCTATGATTAGTTGGTTATTCAAATTAGATCTAACGGGATTTTCTCTCATAGAGTTATAGGCTATACTATATGAATTTAAATTTTGGTTTTTAGAGTACCACATGAGGAATTGTAGGAATGCTCGAAATAATGAATCCTCTGCTGACCCATTTGACCCTCTAGGAGCGACTGTACTGGAGGGGTCCATTTTGGCATGAAATGGAGAGGATATGTGTGAGTTATTAACTTTCTTCTTCCTTTCTTTTTCCTGTGAACCCCGCTGCTCCCCCTCTTTTATTTTCTCCTTAGTCCGATCGCCTCCCATCTTCCCTCCTTTCTCCACCACCTTCCACCACATAGGTCGGAGATGAGGATGGAGAAACCAACAACCGTTTTGGGTGTGGCCCTCTATTTTACAATAGGTGCATTTTTTGTGTTCAAGTTTGGAGTTAGGGTTTTGGCGCAGACCAAAGCTAGAGTTTGGAGATTTCCAGACAAGCACCTGTGTTTCCTTGACACTGCCTTGTAAGCCACTCATAGCGCTCTGCTGCTGGATTTTTTTTTTTTTTTTTAAATCTGAAAGAACAGATTTTTCTGGTATTTGTTGGTAAATTGGTATGGGTGGCACAGTGGCTTTCAATGGCCTAAGGCACTTGTATTTTGGGTTTTTTTTAAGTTTTTGGAGTATGATTTGGTTTACTGGAGGCGACTCAAATATTTCTGGTATTTTGTTGCTGTTTTGATCAGCCTTTTCTGGTATGTATTTTTCTGGTATCTAATAAGAACAGATACTATATGAGGGGTTTTTCTTTATGGTGACTGGTACAGTGTACTCAGCACTTTGATGGCCTTTAAGGCACTTGATTGTTTTTCTTTGAATCGGGTTATCAAACCATGGGCTCTGATACCATGTTGAATTTTAAAATGCAGAAGTACAGAGAGTATATTTGGGTATATTGATTGATCTCTCTTATATTACAAGTGTTACATGGGTATTTATATAAAACTTCTAACGGTAATATTGCTCTTTTCTAACGGTAAGAAAAAGTGAGAGTTATTTATTAGCTCTCTACAGTATAGCCTACAGTATAGCCTACTATATTTTAGTCTAATTCCTAATTAATTAATTAATTAAATCATATTTCTCAACGGACATACTTCCACGTATCGGTGCCCCATATTTTGGTGGTCCCGCTGCAGTGCCAGGTGTACCTGCCAGGGGGCTTGAGAACACCACATAGACCTCCCCTGTGAACCGCCCTTTCTTGTTCACGAACAAGCAATCGACAATATCCAGCCCCATGAAGAAATTGTAAATGTCGGGGCTTTTGCAGTTGAAAGGCAACCCCCTTAATCGCACCACAGGGAAGTCGCCCATGCAGGAAGTTGACCCGGCGCATGGAATGCTGCTGGCATGAGATGGCCCGTAGAAGGTCGGGCCCATCAAGTATGGGTTCGGATCAAAGATTTGTACCCGTTTGGACCCACTAGCTGTCCCTGGCATGTCGTATGCCTCTACTGAACCCGGTGCTGGAATGCCTGAAACTGGAAGGTAGGGATTTGGTTCGTTAAAGCGTGGCCTCTTTAGGCTCCTCTCAGTGTACCCAACAGACCAATTTGAGAACAACCCATCAGATATCACCCCACCAAGCCCCGTAATTGATCATCGGGAAAACAAAAGAAAGAAAAGGAGAGCAAACCCCCCTGCTTAGTCTCCAATTTTTGTCAAGACCCATTAATTATTAAATTTAACAAGACATTAAAATGGTATACACAAAAGATTATTGTTGATGCTCAGATCGGACTAGATTTATTTGGTGGATCTTCAGTTGTATGTCGACCTAATTTTGAAAAGGTCATAAAGACTTTCTAGGGTTTTCAGATTCTTAGCGAAGAAACCAAAAGTTCAATACAAATAACAGGAACTAGCAGCGTATATAGTTAATTTTCCTCAAACACACTTGTTGGGAGTTTAGTCTTGTCAAGATGCAGATAAGATAAATCACCATTAATTTGACCTTTATAATTAAAAAAAAAAAGTGTCATGCAACGAGTTTCAATCTCGATTTCCAGAGAAAACAAGGAATCTCGATTTAGCGAAAATAGAGGGATGAAAATGTGAAAAAGGGTATTCTGACAAGGAAGATACACGGTATAGAAAAGGAACAATTCCACTATTTCATAATCAAATTGCATGTCACTTGGTATGCATGCCTACACTATTTAATTTATGAGCTCATTGATTTTGTAAAGAAGGATACAAATAAATTCAAAATTGTAGCTTCATATCAGAATTTCTCCTCGAAGGCATTACATATAACAAGAAAATTTTAAAGAAATTATAACCTTAAAAGGCGAATTGAGGAAAAAGCAAATACATATGTGAAACAAAAAGAACAAATTATTAGTAATTAGGTTTTACCCCATTGACTTATCACTTACCCCATCCAGCGTCGCTGAAATGGAGAGAAGCGCCGAAACAGATAGAAGCTTTGATGGCGTTCCGCAAGATTAAACCTTGATCGAACTGGTTTCTTGAGTCGCCGTAGCCGAATTGTTGAGCCAAAGTGGACAGAAGCAGAAGCTCAAGAGTCAAGAGGGAAGCTCTAAAGAAAAAAAAGAACTTTCTTGGATCGGGCGGGTACCTACGACTACGAGGGAAAATTAATAACTTGGACCAGGTCAACGTAGGTTTTCTGTAACGCTAACAACACTTAGAACCGTGTTGTCTATATTTGACTGTTTGACAGAATTTCCCACATTTAATGAGTAAACAAAATACCGTGGGCCCTCCAAACCAGCAGTTCAATTCATTTTCAAAAGGTTAGATGACTCGAAACTTTCGGAGGCTCCAAAAGATCGAATTACACAGACGTGGTTTAGCTTTAAGACAGTGAGCCAGTAGACTTTTTAATGACATATTCAGATATTCTTTTGTGGTAAAAAATGAACTGGGAGTATCCATTCTCTATAGGGCGAGCGAGTTTGCATTTGGGAACAAACAGAAAAAAAAACAAAAAAAAAACATGGCGGGTGTTGTAAAATTAAAATGAAGTTGCCACCAAAATAAAGTAAATGACAAGAGAGATAGAGAGCAATAGTAGAATTTTATTCTCTTCTAATTGTATATGTTCATTCTTGCTTTTACAAAGCCTCTATTTATAGGCTAGAAAGAGATGTTACAATAATAAAGAAGAAAATGAATATCCATAGTAGTGGAGTAGTGGAGTAGTGGAAGAAGTGGGGCAATGAATTGAACATCTACATAAATCATATTAAATTTGATTTACAACACTTCCCCTTAGATGTTCATCTTTCATTATACGCTATTAATATGATACTTCAGGATCAATATTAACACGATACTTCCGGACCGTGTACTGCCTCATTAAAAACCTTATCAAGAAAAACCCATTGGGATAAAAACTTGATTAAGGGAAAAAGAGTACAGTGCGTATAACGCTTCCCCTCATTTAGATATCATTTAATATTCTTCAATCGATGTAGACCTATCTTCTTTCTGAGTTGTTCAAAAACCTTCGTCGGCAAAGATTTTGTGAATAGGTCTGCCAAATTATCGATTGATCGGACTTGACAAACATTGATTACGCCTTCCTTTTGTAGGTCATGTGTTGAAAAGAACTTTGGCACAATATGTTTAGTCCGGTCTCCTTTGATATATCCTTCTTTGATTTGTGCAATGCATGCTGCATTATCTTCATGCAGCGGAGTAGGGTTTTTCTTGATGTTTTCAAGCCCGCATTCTTCTTGAATATTTTGAATCATTGACCGTAACCAAACGCATTCTCGACCTGCCTCGTATAAGGCGATTAGCTCGGCATAATTTGATGTTGTTACCGTAAGAGTTTGTTTTATTGATCGCCATAAAATTGTAGCTCCACAATAAGTGAATACATATCCCGTTTGGAATCGTGCTTTATGTGGATCCGACAAATATCACGCATCTGCATATCTAATTAATTTAGATATTGTATTTTTTTGATAATATAACCCCATATCTCTAGTTCCGCAGAGATATCGAAATATGTGTTTAATTCCATTCCAATGTCTTCTGGTTGGTTTGGAACTATATCTTGCTAACACATTTACTGCAAATGCGATATCGGGTCTTGTATTATTTGCAAGATATAATAATGCCCCAATTGCACTTAAGTATGGTACTTCAGGACCAACCACTTTTTCATTATTTTCTTGCGGGCGAAAAGGATCATTTTCTGCATTTAGCGATCGTACGACCATTGGTGTGCTCAAAGGATGAGCTTTATCCATATTGAATCTCTTTAGTACTTTTTCAATATAATTTGATTGATGGATAAATATTCCATTATTTAGATGCTCGATCTGCAGGCCGAGACAAAATTTAGTTACACCAAGGTCTTTCATTTCAAACTCATTTCTCAACAATTTTGCAGTATTCTCAATCTCTTCAGGAGATCCAATAATGTTCAAATCATCAACATACACTGCAATGATTGTAAAACCTAGATTTGATCTTTTTATGAAAACACACGGACTGATTATATTATTTTTATATCCTTCTTTTAGAAGGTACTCACTTAGTCGATTGTACCACATTCGGCCTGATTGTTTTAGTCCGTATAAAGATCTTCTTAATTTATAGAGTACATTTCTCTAGGTATTGATTTATATGCTTCAGGCATTTTCAATCATTCGGGGATTTTCATGTATATGTCACTATCAAGTGAACCATATAAATATGCTGTTACGACATCCATAAGTCGCATTTTTAGATTTTCTGTAACTGTGAGACTTATTAAAAATCTGAGAGTTATCGCATCCACTACAGGTGAATACGTCTCTTCATAATCGACTCCAGGTATTTGTGTAAAACCTTGTGCCACTAGCCTTGCTTTATATCTCACAATCTCATTTTTCTCATTCATTTTTATTGCAAATACCCATTTGTAATCTACAGGGTTAACATCTTTAGGGGTTAAGACTACAGGTCCAAAAACATTGCGTTTTTCAAGCGAATCTAATTCAGCCTTCAGGCATCTTTTCATTTTGGCCAATCATTTTTGTGCATCCACTCTTCAGGAGTTTTTGGCACATAATCTTTCTCATTTAGCACATCAATTGCTATAGCATATGCAAAAATTTCATCAGCACATGTTTCATTTCGGTTCCATATTGTACCATTCTGTACATAGTTTATTGAGATCTCATAATCACTAGGTACCTGAGTTTCTTCTGGAACTTCATCAACCTCTTCTAGAGTTTTATCAACTTCTTCAGAAGTTTTACCATTAATCTCTTCTGAGATTTTATCAACTTCTTCAGGAGTTCTACTATCAACCTCTTCTAGGGTTTTATTGACTTCTTCAGGAGTTTTACCATCAACCTCTTCTGGGGTTGGACCAACTGCTTTATTCTGCTCTTTCCTTTTACGTGGATTTACATCCTTAGAACCAAGTGGTCTTCCACGTTTTCTACGCATATTAGATTCATTAGATATTTTTGTAATGTCAATTCGAGCATGTGCGTTTATAGCTGGAATATGCAATTTAGTAACTCTATTTGTATCTGTAAATGCATCAGGAAATTCATTTGCAATTCTTTACAAATTTATAATCTTTTGAACTTCGAGTTCATATTGACCACTTCGGGGGTCAAGATAAGATAACGATGAATTCCAAGTTACTTGTTTATCCAGCTTTGGTTTTTCTTCCCCTAAGTTTGAGAATATTGATTCATTAAAATGACAATCAGCAAATCTTGCTGTAAAAACATCTCCTGTTAATGGTTCTAAATATTTAATAATAGAAGGAGAGTTAAAACCAATATAAATTCCCAACCTTCTTTGAGGTTCCATTTTTGTGCATTGTGGAGGAGAAATTGGAACATATACTGCACAACCAAATACCTTTAGATGGGACAAATTTGGTTCTCTTCCAGAGACCAATTGTAACGGGGAATACCTATGATCTGCAGTTGGCCTTAACCTAATTAGTGCAGCAGCATGTAATATGGCATGTCCCCATGCAGCAGACGGTAAACTAGATTTCATAAGTAAAGGTCTAGCAATTAATTGCAACCTTTTAATCAACGATTCTGCTAGACCGTTTTGTGTATGAACATGGGCCACTGGATGTTCTACCGTAATTCCAATAGACATGCAATAATCATTAAAAGTTTGAGAAGTAAACTCTCCTGCATTATCAAGCCGGATTCTTTTAATTTGATAATCCGGAAAATGAGCTCTCAATTGGATAATTTGTGCTAATAGTCTAGCAAACGCAACATTTCTTGTTGCTAACAAACTCACATGTGACCAGCGTGTTGATGCATCAATTAACACCATAAAATATCTAAATGGTCCACATGAAGGTGTAATAGGCCCACATATATCTCCTTGAATTCGTTCTAAAAATGAAGGAGCTTCAGGTCCAATTTTATTTGGAGATGGCCTAGTAATTAGCTTTCCAAGAGAGCATGTTTCGCATGTTAATTCTTTTGATAATAGAATTTTCAAGTCTTTTAGGGGATGCCCCTTTGCACTTTCAATTATTCTGCTCATCATTATATTTCCTATATGACACAATCTGTCATGCCACAAAGTAAATAACTTTGGATCAACTAACTTCTGGTTAGTAACCATATTTGATTCTATTGTACTTATATAAGTACCATATAGTCCAGAAGACAATGCTTGCATCTTTTCCATTATAATTTTCTGGCCATTTTTAATAGATGTGATATGAAGATATTCACAATTTCTCTCATTCATAGTTTCAATATGATAATCATTCTTTCGAATATCTTTAAAACTTAGTAGATTTCTTCTGGATCTACTTGAATATAATGCATCATCTATTATTAATTTTGTTCCTTCAGGTAACAAAATACAAGCTCTTCCGGAGCCTTCAATTAAATTAGTTGTGCTAGATATAGTGTGGATATTAGTCTCACCAAGATACAATTGTGAAAAATATTTCTTACTTTTCAATATGGTATTTGTTGTTCCGCTGTCTACTAAACATGGATCTTCTTTACTTACCATTGCGTCAGTCATTTTCCTTTAAAATAAAAGAATGCAAGAATAAATTAAAATAAAAATAAACTAACTTTATTCATTAATTTTATTTGCATACAATATAAAAATTAAAATATAAACTAAACTTTTATAAACATAAACTTCTACATTATATTTTCTCCCTTAGTAAAGTGTCTATTTCTTTATCCACATTATGGAAGAAATCTGATACATCAAAATGTGTATCTATATGGCATTCATATTCGGGGTCATTTTAGTTTCCACATTTTTTTTTCTTAATTGAGGCTTGATAAAGCCCTACAAAATGCTTGGGCGTACGACAGGTACGCAATCAATGATTTGTCATCCCACATCTGTAACAAACATCTTCAGGATGTTTTCCTTTCTCATTTTTCATTAATACGTATTTATAACAAAATACAACTTCAGGTTACTAATACCATAACTTTCGAGTTATGATAAATAAAAAAAAAAGATAAATTCAAACTTTGTGAGATTTGTCATATGTACTACAAAATAGATACGTATTAATAATTTCAGATTATTAATATCATAACTTCAGGTTATTAATGCCATAACTTCAGGTTATTAATATCATAACTTCAGGTTGTGAAAAGGGAGATGAATAAATATAAATAAAAGAATATGTAAATTGCATAAATAAATAAATAAATAAATAAATTTAAATGTATTAATAACTTCAGGTTAATATTATATAACTTCAAGTTATAATAAAATACTTATTTAATAACTTCTGGTTATTAAATTGCTTGACTGCGCTATGTAAAATTTAATTTGAAATAACTTCGGGTTATATTTTCATCCAATGACCTATAATAACTTCTAGTTATTATATTGATTTTATATGAAAATTTCTAATAAAACTTCAGGTTTTAATTGGGAATAACTTCAGGTTATTATTCATCTAGTGGCCTAGAATAACTACTGGTTATTATATTAATTTTATATTAAAATTTCAAATAGAACTTCAGGTTCTAAACAATTATAATAATAACTTTATGTTATTATTCTTATTATTATATTCGAGTAATACGAACTTCAGGTTCTTGATAAATAATTAGTTTTGATAATAACTTCAGGTTATTATTCTATCATTCACTTTAAGGAATGATTCTTATAAACTAAAACAAACATAATAAAAAAATTCAAATGAAATTTAAATTAATGAAAGATATAATAATCAATCATATAAATTACTTACAGAATAACTTTGCAACTTCTTCCGAGCAATTCGTGCTGATAACGTGTTGTAAAATTAAAATGAAGTTGCAACAAAAATAAAGTAAATGACAAGAGAGAAAGAGAGAGCAATAGCATAATTTTATTCTCTTCTAATTGTATGTACATTCTTGCTTTTACAAAGCCTCTATTTATAGGCTAGAAAGATATGTTACAATAATAAAGAAGAAAATGAATATCCATAGTAGTGGAGTAGTGGAGTAGTGGAAGAAGTGGGGCAATGAATTGAACATCTACATAAATCATATTAAATTTGATTTACAACAGCGGGAATTTTATTTGTACATGAGCTTTCCCCCATTGGCCCCATCAGATGAACTATGACATGTGATCCAAACTTAATTTTGCGATGTGCGGCTATAATGAAAATTGTTACGGCATTGTATACATTTTTTTTCTTATGATTAATTATATTAATTTTTTTCTTCCTCAATATAATACATTAATTATTTTTCTTCCTTAATATAATACTTTAATATTTTTTTGGAAAAATTTCTAGTGTCCACGTAAACTTTTGATATATTCAATTTTTCTATGAAAACATCTTAATATTCAATATCCTCATAAATACAACTAGTATCATGCCCGTGATGCAACGGGACATATTATAAGAGAAAAATAAATATTTTTATTAAAAAAATATTCCAATAAAAATAATAATTATTCAAAAATTAAGAGACATGATCTCTGAAGAGAATTTATATAATTCTGAATTTTTAATTACTTTGAACTGTGATCTCTGATAATAATTTTATGATGTGATAATTATGTATTTGTAAGTACCAATGATTTCAAATAATAACTCAATTCAAATCTAATATCAAATAATTACTTTTCTAATAACATACATAATAACTCGATTCGAATCTAATATCAAATATCGTACAACAATTCAATATTGACATACAACATGATATCAAATAACATAAATAAAAAGTGCCATCATATATATATACACATTGATATTTTTTTACAAAGTTACAAACTCCAGCATTTACAAACTCTAATAAATCAATTGTACTGCTACAAAGAAAAATTGCTCAAAAATTAAGTGCAAACCAAACCTAATTATGCTATCTATTAACATTACAAGATTGTTAATGGTAATTCATTTCTAGCTGCTATTCACTGACAACCAATATTCAAAAAATATTTCTGGATAATTGATTGAACCAAATTTTTGTGTTCTTTTTATGAAAATGTAGGTCTAAACCTGTTATGTATGCTTAAGAATTTTCAAGATTTTAGGAGACCTGGAACTATATTTTTTATGCATTTTTCTAGGGACAGTTTAGGAAAACAACTTGCTAATTTAACAGTTTTTTTTGTTTTTGAAAGATAAGATTAAGATGGACATTTAAAATAGCAGAAAAATGCTAAAAATGCAAAATCAAATGCCGGCATCACTCTACCTACCCGAGTCAGATACCGGCAAAAAGCTCCTCATTCTTCTCCACTTCCAAGGCGACAGTTTCTGCATATATCTGCACCAGTATCTATATGGTGCTGCAAGTACTTTCTTGAAATTTTACATCTGAACTTAGAAATCCTGCAAGTAAATTGTTTTCAATATAATGGAACTTGTCATAAGCTATCCAATTTATAATATTTAATAAAACATAACATAATACAGCCAATCACTTAAATTCACGCCCTTTCCAAGGTTATACGTCTTGGTAATGTGCCTATTTAGGGATGCAGAGTTGAAGTCCCCAATTTAAAAGTAGTTATAAAAGACGTCAATTCCCAATTTAAACCAAATTCACAATTTAAAAGTAGTTATAAAAGACGTCCTACTTGATGCTGTTTATTTCAGTCCAATGTTCAAATTTTTAGGTGAGCATCAGTAACCTACAAAGTACCAAAAAGACGAATGAGATTAAAAATTAACCAACCAAGGTGAAATAATTAAGAACTAAGACATGAAATAATCAAGCATACCTCATTTTTTATGATACCAGAGATTTTCTTCTGCTCATCCAGTTTATCATCCAATCTCTCAATGCGCTGTGTTAGATGCCGCTTGGCTGACTAAAAATGAAAATAAAATAAAATAAAGATTTAGTAATGGCATGGTATTAATGCATGTGAAACATTGATAAAAAGTGAAAATACTCACTGCAAGGGCAGCAGAGACTTGCTCAAGGTGCTTGGTCATGCCAGAAACAACACTGGCCATGTTGCGCTTGGTCACATACATCAGATCTGAGAACTTAAACCCCTAAAGAATCCATTAAGAAAACAAAATCAGGCAAAAAAAAATGAGTTGGTATCAGGGGCGGAACCAAGGCCTAGGCCAGCCTGGGCCTTGGCCCCCCTTGGTCCAGGAAAATAATGCACACCCCTTTAATAATAATAAAAAAACTGGCACCGCCACCCCCTCTGTCTTCCTCTCCGCACCCCCTCTGGCACCCCCTCTTTAATAAAAAAAAACTAGCCGACCCTCTGTCGGGCACTCTTGGATTTATTAACCGCCTGAGAGAAACTAGTTAGGCCCCCTACCGATCATTCCTGGTTCCACCACTGGTTGGTATATTTATGATACCTCTATAAGGAAATAAGATCAATTCATGTGCATGCCTGTAAGGCCCGAAAACATCACCCCTAACCCCATGCATGCGAAAAAGACAACATTACTCTTAAAGAAAAAAGACAAATATCCATAATACACTGATAAAGCAATTATCATGTATGTTTCAAAAGGAAACATCAATATAGCATAGAAAAATGACTCTGTATAGCCTTTCAGCGCCAATGCTTTTCACAAGAAATTAGGGAAGGACAGTAGATATCATATTTCACATTTTTCAGAAGACTACTCTGTGATGAATGCTTTTCGGCGCCAATGCCTTTCAACGCTTTTTCTAGTACACCTGTGATGAATGCCACCTAAACTTTCCAAGAAAAAAATGATGCATTTAGATTAGTACCACACTAAGTACTAAAAAGTTATGGTTCCTTCACTCTGTGTGCTGAAGCACCTTAACCCTGTGATTACTAAAAAGTTCTGGTTCCTGACAGTCCTGCAGCAAATAACACATAAAACTAATAAATATTTTTTTATTCATCACATTAGTGGACAAAGGCTATATATTTGTTGTCTCAAATTTAGTAAAACAAACTCAACCAATGACAAAGCTTCTATGAATGACATACTAAAATCACAGATAGAATCATCAAAACATTTAACAAGTTAGGATGAGATAAGTGGTACCATTTAGAATAGTAATAGGGCGTGAAGAAGCCAGTTGGCATACCTCCATAGCCAAACAGTGAACCTATATAAAACAAAGAAGATGCTTTTAGCATGAAAATAAACTCAAAAATTGAAAGAGCCCCAGTAATAATTTGATTTGTGCTCCACCAAAGAAGGATTTGACTCTTTCATTGAGTCTTACTTCCCATGTATCAACCACCTCAATAATATTATGTACTTGTGTTTTTCGCAGAAAACTTCAATAATTACTTTTTTTCATCTATTATTCCTTTGACTTTTTGTCAGTACTCTAGTATCGCATCTTTTGTTTAGTTTGTAAAATCATTGGTAAAAGATTTAGTTGACATAATGACCTTCAGAGAAAAGAACAGCTTTATATGCACTACCAGGAAAATGGGATTAAGATTGGAGTTCGATTTGCATATTAATATCAATTATGCTTTTAGAAAAAAAAATATTCTAGTTTCTCAATGGCATCTCTGACAGTCCTTTTGTGGCTACCTACTGAACCAGCCTTTTTTCCTTGTATTTTTTCCTTTCCCCTTTTATTTGTGGATGATTTCATGGCTCAAAAAAGATGCAAGAGCAGTGGCGTTTCTAATGGCAGCCTGTGGGGTTAAATGAACCCACTGATTTTTCAAAGTTTACTATACAAGAGGGTTGTCTTATAAACTTGGTGCTTGATCAATGCAACACAAACCAATCAATTTAAGGTCTATACAATCAACTCATAAGCATAAACTGAGAAAAAGAGTAGAATTTCTTTGATATTTGTTTTTAGTTTGGCAATATTTGTTCTACAAATAGTAAACCTCAGGAATAATACAACAATAAAATATAGAATTAACAAGACCACTTATTCTCTGAGAAATCTATCTCAAAAAATAAATATTACCTGAGAAGTAAGAACTTCATTTAATTCTGAATCGCCATCCGTCCCACCCTTTTCTTTGGATTTCTCGAGTCCCCTCAACAAATCCTATACAGGAAACAGATTAGTTACAAACAATCTATCAATTGAATTAAAGAAACATAATCATACAAATTAAAAACGAAAAAAGCAATCATTAGAACCTGAAGATCTTTGCAATAGTTTAGCAATATTTTGATCGAGAAGCAGTCGCACCTCCGCCTCCGCCGTGACCTGGCGGTTCTCCTTGAATTATCGCCTGATCTCGTCCAAGAATCATAATACTATTAATAAATGTTTGATCTGGGAGAGGAGCAAGTCAGAGGCGGAGGAGAGAAAGAATGGGGAGCAGGTCTGATCTGCAAGAAGAGACGAGAAGGTGCGGCTAGGGTTTAAAAAAAGTGCGACGAAAGAGATAGAGGGCTCTTGTGCTGTGGAGAGACCCGAAGGAGGCATTGGGGAATGGCACAATCGCTAAAACTCAGAATCTTTTTAATTTTAATTCTAACCACAGTATTATGTGTCCATCAGCATGCGTGGCCGGCTTATGTTGGAATAGAATCATGCCCGCAAAGGGGTGGATCAGAATAGGAAGAAGACCCCACAAGTGTGCTGTAATGACCATGAACCAGATGCAAGGTAGGCAAATCGGACATCAGGCCCGTCGTTCAACTACTGACAAGTAGGAGCAGGTACAGTTGATTTTATTTATTTACTTATATTTTATTTTATATTTTACAATTTCAATATCATACCATGTTTGTTGAACTGGAATGCAATGCAGATGCCATTAACGAAGCCAATGAAAGAGAAAATGCTAGAGTTGTTGCTGAGGCAACCGGTAGTAGCCACCGCACTCATGAAAGCCCAGGAACCGGTAGTAGCCATGGAGAGATATCCGGTAGTGTCGCACAACCATCTGCAAGCAGACCCAGACGTCGGCTGAGTTTGTTCAGCCGTCGTCGCTGATTACCAAGTTTTGTTAAATTATGTTGTGAACTATTCTAATTGGTAGTTTGTGAACTATTTAATTTTTTATTTACCTCGATTTTTTTATATGCTTCAGTTTTGTTATTTTCATTACTTAATTACATATACAAAAACAGATAACATAAAATATAAACAAATACAAAATTGATGAAATAAAGTCTACGACATAAATTCTTAACAAGTCTACAACATGAATTCTTAACACAACAACAAAGTAGGCACTTATCGCGAGGGTACTGCGTCGCGATAAGTATCGTCGCGAAAAGTAGGCACTTATCGTGAGGCACTTTTCGCGACAGAGTACCGTCATAATGTGCTTTTTCTTTTCGCGACGGTACTTTTCGCGACGGAGTACCCTCACGATAAGTGCCTACTTTTTGTTGTGTAATAAGTCTACTTCTTACAACGAGCCTTGAAAGTGCATGGAACAAAGTCATCATCGGATTTTGCTGGATCTGGATCAGTCACAGCAGACGAAGTGGTGGCTTTACCAGTATAAGTACACGGAACAAACTCATCGTCCGATGTTGGAGGCTCTGGATCAACCTTCTTCTTTTTTAAACCAAAGCCATAGGGGTTTTCCACAAAGTCATCGTCTGAAATTTCATACCAAATAGGCCGTTTAATCCATTCCTTCATCGTACATACATGACAGTTCCGGGGATCACGGCATACTTGACAGTTGTTCTTGTTTCCTTTATTTTTACCTCGATCACTAATTGACTCTCCTCTCGCTACGCCACGATCTCGGTTGCTCTCTTTCTTACCTCAATTGTTACTGTCCATCCTTCTCGTCTTAAATATACCTCTACTGTTGCCTTAAATCGCTCAAAATTGTCACAAAATCGTCTTTCTTTCTTTTCTGGGGTTGTTAGAATGAAACTGTGATGGTTAGGAGAGAGAAAACCCCCTTTTATAGGGGTTTTATAGCGGACCGCCCCAGTGGGGGGCGGTCTAGTATGGGCAGTTGACCGCCCCAGTGGGGGCGGTCTGGTATCCATAGTGGACCGCCCCACTGCTGGGCGGTTAGGGCATTTTTAATAAAAAATCTGAGGTGAGGGCACATTTGATAATTTCTTTTTTTTGGGTATTAATAAAAATGCCGGGGGTATATATGTCAATCAAAATTTTAAAGTATCTAAATAAAAAATTAACTAAATAAAACTGCATAGAGAAAATAATGTGTTTGATAATAAATCACTTTAAAACATTGTGTTTGGTAGTAATAAAATTAGTAGAATGATCAAGTGTTGAATAAAAAACAAAAATATTCTCATATAATATATTAACAACCGAGAACCAGCCTTTGGTCTAGTGGCAAAGGCAATGCTCTCCATGTGAGAGGTCGCATGTTCGAAATCCGGAAGGGACAATCCTTTATGGATATTTAATAGTTAGATGGCTTGACCTCCAACAATTTACTCAAAAAAAAAAAAATATATATATATATATAGTATGGCTAATTTGCTGCTGGCAGCATTTCGGCGAGGTGCTGCCGGGGCCATATCTTAGTATTTGATGTTCAAACAACAAATCCAAACTGTTAGATGTTCAATCTATATTAAAATCTACTTGGAGACCAAATTTTACATTTTTTTGAATTTTTTTTACTATTTATTAAGCTGGTTTGAAAATTGCTGATCCGGGTGAACAGTAAAAACAGTGCAACCAAATTCTGGACCATGTGATCAACAATTTTCAAAGTGGCTTAATAAATAGTAAAAAAATTCCAAAAAATGTAAAATTTGGTCTCCAAGTAGATTTTAATATAGATTGAACATCTAATGGTTTGGATTTGTTGTTTGAACATCAAATACTAAGATATGGCCCCGTAAGCACCTCGCCGAAATGCTGCCAGCAGCAAATTAGCCATACTCTATATATATATATAGAGAGAGAGAGAGAGAGAGAGGAGGGATCAAGTTACAACAAATTTGAGTTACAACAACCATTTTTTGTCATTTTCAAAGTCCAAATTGTCGATCTAAACTGTTCAACATGATTATCTAAATAAAATGTGCTTGCAGATCAAATTTTACATTTTTTTGAATTTTTTTACTATTTATTAAGATGGGTACAAAATTCAATGGTCTGAATATGACTATTTTTTGTAAAATAGTTAATAAATAGTAAAAAAATTCAAAAAAATGTAAAATTTGATCTGCAAACACATTTTATTGTGGAGATCATGTTGAACGGTTTGGATCGACGATTTGGACTTTGAAAATGAAAAAAATAGTTGTTGTAACTTTGTTGTAACTCAAATTTGTTGTAACTTGATCCCTCCTCATATATATATATATATATATATATATAAATAACCGAAATAAAATAGTGAGCGTAACAATGTCAAAAGTTAAAGAAATTTTGTGGGTTAACTTTAAACCGCATATAAGGTGCTTTAGTTGTACTTCATCTTAAATCCTGAAATTTTAAAAAAAAAAAAAAAAAAAACGGACAATGGTATATCTGATCCTGAAATTTTTAATTGTATTCGTATCCGTTTAATATCTGATTCGTATTTATATCTGAGACTATCCGTGTTCGTATCCGTATCTAAAAAATTAAAACGGATAAGGATATAGTTTGATCATTATCTAATTCGGAATCGTACCATTTACACCCCTCGATGGAGTCCAATCGCTAATTTTGAAAGATTTTACTAAATTCAAGCTCACAAAATATTCAATTCCTATGGGTTGTCATCGTGGTTCTCTCCTCTCTCCTTTCTCTCTCTTCATAAAAGCAATTGCATGAATGTATGGGTTGTGAAATTAATTTCAAGTATTAGTTTCAATTAACTTTATGACAGCCGTACTAATTTCACTCTTTTATTATTTTTTTTTTTTTTGAAATGCCATAACAGAAGATCTTTTATTCATTTCATATTTTACTTAGTTAATTTAAAAACTGAATTGAGAAATATGGCATTTATAAAATGAAGATGTGCTTTAAATTTGTAACTGAGGTTAAATAAGAGAGAAAATTGATAGATAGAAGGGAATCAAAGAGATGATAATCTGACTGGAAGGAGAACAAGGTGGATGTGAGCGTGCCTGATCTCATTCTCACCTTGTTAGTTGTTATCTTAAAAGGGTGCAGCTGGATTTACAGAGAACTCCTTAAATTGACACAGTGACAGTGTTCCTTTTATTATTTCAATTATGCATACAAAAAGCAATTATTTTTAGGCACAAACAATTGATGTAATTATGCCTTCAATGATCAATGGTACTGGTCAGTACAGCCACAGGACTTCTTACATGCCGTATTCCATCTGACCAAGTAATGCTTCCGAATTCATAGTCAGAGCTCGGGGTATCCACATGAAAAGTTACCTTATATTTCATCTCTTCACCGGCGCCTAACTTTAAACTATCAGGCTCCACCTTGACTTGAATACCACTCGGTTCCTCAGCTGTTGCAGTGTATGTGCCCGCGGGACCAACATTTTTAACTGTGCGGCCTACTGTCACTGAGCCTGTGAGGTTATAAATTGTAAATGAGGGGTAGTTGAAGTCCTTAATATCTTCACTATTTGAAGGGCATTGATAGCCCGGCTCGAATAATGATAGTTGGGTTGAATTGTAGCCAAGAGAGCAAAGGAAGTTCAAATAGTCGGTTGAGTTGAGGTCGTAAATCAAACCCGGATCTGCTGCTGCATTAGGGTTCACATGGCCCGACCCATAGCTGAATGGCGTGGCAGTTATAAACGATGAGTTTAAGATATTCTTTCCCTGATTATCATTGATTGATGCTGCAATTTTTGTTTTTATAGAAAAAAAACTCTTTGTAAGTAATATAAATTGAAGCACCTCAAGGGAAATTTTTTTATCAATATAATTTTTCAGTTATCATAACAATTTCAGCAATGGGGAAAAAAGAACAGGAAAGTAGGGTTTTTGGCAGAAAGTTAACCCATGATAAAATTTAAAAAATAAACGCTTGAACCATTGACTTGAAAATAAATATATGAAGATAACAAAAGTATTTATTATATCTGACAAGGATAATTGTTTGGTCACCTTCGAGCTTAGCTCAGAACCTCAAACGAAATTATTTATTTCAAAGGAATTTTATTCAGAAGTATTGTAAAAATGATAAATGCCTACATTGCATGGCATGATCCATTTGGTGGGACAAAAAAAATTACTCAATGCATATTGTGTTTCAACAAAAAAAATAGCAGAACTTTTGTATTACCAGTGGTCATAATAGCTGATCGGATGGCTGCTGGGGACCAATGAGGGTAGAGAGTGTGGAGAAGACCAACAATCCCTGATGTGTGGGGACATGACATGGACGTACCAGATACAAAGTTGAATTTTACACGGCGTTTATCAAAGTCCCGATGAGTTGGTGAAGTTGCCTCAGTGTATGCTGCTAGAACAGTTACACCTGGGGCCGTTATATCAGGCTTCAAGATTCCAGGCGTAATTGAATTTGGCCCTTGAGACGAAAATGAAGCCATATACGGTGCCGGCATTGTGTTGAGTACAGTTTCTGGTTTTGTTACGTAACCAAGTACCTCACTGTAATATAATTTAGTGAGCCGGCCTGATGTTAGCTAGCTTGAGGGTTATTTTAATTTATCCGTCCATAAAAAAAAATTTAATACAAGATGACATCTGATCACTATACATATATATATAGTATATATGTATTGACTGGGAAAGATTTTTAGCAGCAAGGTTTAATTGTATGCTTTGTGCATGCTCTACCTCAAAAGTACCAAGTAAAATCTAACAACATTAATTCAACTCATATATATGATATGTACAAAGTACAAATTAACCTGTTTGATTTGAGGTAAGATATCAAAGTTTGACCATCAGAGTAGGTAATTGCAACGGCCGGCAGGACGTGTTCATTAGGACTGATAATGTTGCCGGCGATGGCAGTATTAATGAAGACCATACCCACTCCACCAGCTTCCAAAACAACTTCTCCTTTATCAATCGAAGTAATAAATCCACTTGTACAAATCACTATTGAACCGTTAACCTTAGCAGAATCTAACGAACCATTGAGGCATAGCCGACTGCGCCCATATAACATTCATACATAGCAATATATATATATGTTAATAGCAGATTTCTATACTGAGAACAGCTGCATATGCATGCTCAAGTTATATTATTATATATATATATATATATATATGTCAAGGAGGTTAAGAACTGTTAAAATTTTATTACGTAATATAATATATATATATATATCCGTATCTCAATTTTTGATGTCATGCATGATTGGTAGTCTCATTTTTGTTTCTATTAGCTTGATTTTGTATAAACCTTTTGTATTCATGTTTGCTGATTTTGTGCGTTTGCCATAGTATTTTAATTTGGGGAATGGTGGTATTGCTAGCCGGTACCTTTGTTGGAAATTTTATATAGTTTATATTAATAAAATTTATTATTGTAACAATAAAATGTCTTACGCATTATTTTCTGTTGAATTGGCGGCCTGAGCATCTGTTGACATGATAATTGGGTATTTTCCTTGTGCTAGACTTGTTGATGAGAGACTCAGACCCTAAATTTTTAAAAAGGCATTCAGGTTAAGAGTTAACAAATGTTAAATTTATCATAAGCTATATATTATGAAACCAAATTGAAGTCAATTTTCAAACAAATTGTTAACAGAAATGTCATGAAATCAAATAATTTACTATCACACTGAAATTAATTGATTGCAAGTAAAAATGCACAAGGACCGATCTCTTTTATGGTAGCTTAACTAGCATATCTATATATAATGGAATTAAAATATGAATAGACATATATATTTCAAATTACCTTTAGGGTTGTGTTGCCAAAAGACAGATAGGCAGGGAACTCCCGATCCATTGTGCTAGCTGCTACTGTGAATATCCAAGGTGCCAAATTTGAAACCGTTCCAGCTGTAGGGCCTGAGTTACCGGCCGAGCAAACAACTTTTATGCCGTTCTTGACTGCATGAAATGACCCAATGGCAATCCCGTCATTGAAATAATCCCTTGGTCTCCCACCCAACGACACAGACACGACATGAACACCATCAGAGATAGCTGCATCAAAAGCTGCAAGGATGTCGGCATCAAAACATCCAGGCCAGCATACCTATATTGGTAAGAGCAAAGTAGCAAACATAAGCATATACAGAAGCATTAGGAAGATATGCTTGTTTCCATTTTTTTCAGTACTTTATCTTTGTCCAAGTATGATGTGAACAATGAAACAAAACTAACAAACCTTGTAAGCTGCGACACGAGCATGGGGCGAACCCCCTTTAGCTGTGCCGCTGCCATAGCCAAAGAAGCTCGCATTGGCCACAAATGTTCCACCAACTGTTGAAAGAGTATGAGTCCCATGGCCATATGTGTCGCGAGGTGTCTGAAAGGATATGTTTAGTGGTGCCCCCACATATGCCTCATATCCCTTATTAAAGTATCTCGCACCAATCAACTTCCTGCAGAAAAACATGTATGATCATCCTCGTTAAGGTTATACCGTGTATATATACAGCTATAGCAAGCCGTTACATACACTGGTACAGGAACTAAAACGGTCTTCAAATGATTCTTTTTCAACGTCCTATTTGAATCCCAACTGAAACCTGATCTATACTCTATAAAATTGATGTCATTGTAGTAAAATGCGCATGACAAAATCAGCCCCATATTTTTTACAACCGAGCGAAAAATGTTGTGTTCTTGATGTTTATATACTCTGTTTTTTTTTTCATTTGAACAGTTTGAGGGCATAAAAATTTTGCTTACAGAACAAGATGCCAAGACAAAACATACCCAACTTGGAACAAAATATGGAAATTTAAATGGATCCCCAAATACAAGAAACTTCACGGACAATTTAAATATTTTGAAAGAGAGAGAGATCGACTTGTTACAAGTGAAGGTGGCATCAAACTCATTCTGGCAAATTCCTTTCCACTCACTTGGGACATCAGCCATTCCATCATCTGCAAAGCTTTTTGATTCTGGCCATACACCTACAAATATACCATCGCACAAAAAATAAATTGGTCCACTGATTTCAAAAGTTAGAAAAAAATGCTAAAAATGATTAATATAGAAACTAATATTGTTGATGTAAAAGATAATATAAATAAATCTAATAATAATAATAATAGTAATATCCGGCTCTCTCCATTCATATAAACTAAGTGCTATTTTATCAAAAATAATCCGTCCTCATAATAACTTGTTAACAAAATAAGTATATATTTAACTACGTCATACTTAGTAAGATGCTATATTGTTTGTCTTAAAAAGTAATATAGATAAGAGGTGGAGGCAGGGGCGGATCCAAAATTTTCGTCAAGGGAGGAGGGGGGCGAGGAAATAGCGAATCGGGTTCAAACCCATTAGCTAATCGGGTATGCCCCGCGGGGCCCTTACTGAGTCCATCCCTGGGTGGAGGGTACTTGAACAAATTAACATGCTCTACTTTATAACTAAATGGTCGTGAAAATTATATAAAGACTATTTAGAGATGTGGAATCAGTTCTAAGATATAATTATTCTAATTCAAAAGCTGGTACAATATCTCCTTTTTGGCAGGATATACGTCTCTAGTTTATGATATAGTAATTTTGAATTGATGGGGGCGTATTAATTTTTTGACATGATTTATGCAAACCAGTTTCCTTTATGCAAAAACTGAACAGAATTATTCTGTCAGTGGCTAAGGTATGAAATAAAGGGAATTTGAATATAATGTGGAAGATGACAGTGCAATTTGCATTGGGATTTCAAGGATACATTGATGAATTTTAAAAGTGTCTTTGAAATTTCAGCATTTTTTATGCCTTTAAACACTCAATAATAGAATATACGGATAGTTTACTAAAGGAGCAATGAAGAGGTTCTCCAAATTGCATTTTCTGTACTGATGCCAAAAATGTTAATCATCTATTTTCTCGGTGTAGTTATGTGACAGAATTAAGGTATTATAATGCATATAATTATAGTTATAACATAAAAATTAATGCTCAGGATATAGATATTGTCTAAAGTGCTTGTTTCTCTCTGCCAAGTGACCAATTAGCTAGTTTTTGTTCAAACTTTGTTGGCAGCTTTATTATGGCGTTTAATTATGAACGGAAAGGAATAGAAGAATATTTCAGGGTGTTGGGTCTATTCTCATTTCAGTCCAATCAATTTGGGCTATTTTTGAGTTATTTAGTAGAGAGGGCCATATCAATATTTCTATTAAGTACAGGGTCTATTATGTAAAAGAGGGATATTTGGAACTCTTTTGATATTTTCTCCAGCAAGCTCTATAATGATTAATGAAAAGAGAGAGCAGAGAGAGAGAGTAAAAGAGAGAAATACATAGGCTGGTACAAGCTTTTATTGAGTCAGCTCTCTTTGTTTACTTCTTTTGGTATAATCTCTTCCTTTTCCAACTTGTATAATAAGTTTAAGACGTGTGTGTATAGTTTGTAAGCATAAAGATGCCTATGGTTTAAGAATTTGTTTCTTTTTTTCTTCGTTGCCTTTAATCGAATTTCTTGCTGAAATTGGTGGTGACCTCTGCATGCATGTACCAGTACAGGTAGGGATCTGTTTGCTGCACAACAGTTGTTTGTAATATTGCCTAAGTAAACTTGTTTCTGGTACAAGATCCCTATCACAGGGGATAGAGAGACAAGAAAATACAACTATATATTGATGCATTAGTTTGAACTTGTATATTTCATATGTGGACATGAAGAGTTAGGTGGCTGAAACAGCAGATTGGATCTGAGATAATTAGTGGAGGGGAGAAGATTGAAGAAGAGACTATGGATAAAGGTTTGTTTGGTGATTAAACTGTTCTTAATTGTCTTTTTTGAATTTTCTGTTTGATGGTTATATTAGTTTGGTTGCATATGGATGCAGTTAGGATGGCAATTGTTGGGTTTTCTATTATGCATGTTGTGTAGGGGTGTCAATTGCACCCTTTTGTCTGTTTATCCAATATATATCATATTCGATTGATAAGACGGATATGGGTAACAATTTTCTGGTATGGATATGAATAAGTTTTTTCGTTAGCTTAACGTAAATTATTGTACACATAAAGACTATTTTGTACCCATTTTTTATAGGGTAATTATAAAAAATAAAATTATATATATATATATATATAGATAGAGAGATAGAGAGATAGAGAGAGAGAGACAGATAGACAGATAGACAAGAGAGAGAGAGAGAGAGAGAGATAGAGAGATGGGCTATGGTGAGTTGCGAAGTAAGGATCTTGATTTACTTCACGCTTATATCTCCATTTTCAAAGACCAAATAATCGATCCGAATCGCTCAACAAAATATTCATATTGAAATGCGCTTGGAGATTAAATTTTACTATTTTTTTAGATAGGTAGAAAACCGTTGTTTTTTAATGGTTCCCGACCATAAAAAACAGTGATTTTGAAATATTTTAAAAAAATAGTAAAAAAATTCCAAAAAATGTAAAATTTGGTCTCCAAGCACATTTCAATATGGATATCTTGTTGAGCGGTTCGGATCAACTGTTTGGTCTTTGAAAACCGAGAAATGAACGTGAAGTAAAACAAGATCTTTACTTCGCAACTCACCATAGCCCATCTCTCTCTCTCTATATATATATATATATATATTCATATGGGGATGAGATATGGTATAGTTTTATTCACAATCCAAAAGTATATATGATATAATTCTAAATGTGTTTTTTTTTTAATTCATTTTCCAACCGTTGATACAAATTCTCATGAGACATCTTAAACACCTTTATGGTTTTGTACTTTTTCAAATTTTCATAGCCGTATTAGTTGTATACATTCATTTATCGCTTTAGAGCCATAAAAATAATTATTCCATGTCTCCATATCATTATTCATTTTTTTTTTCTTTTTTCTTGTTTTGAAAAATATTTTATTGAAAGCCCAAATAGAGATATCAATGGCACCATTTTATCCATTTATCCAACTCATATTGTATTCTATAAGACACGTACCGGTAAAAAAAAATTAGCTTGTTAGGTAAGAATATGGATAAGATTTTTTTTCATTAACTTAATAGACATGGATATAAAAATACTTCCGCCCGATCCGAATCATACCCATTGACACTCATCAACACATTAACCTAAATAATACTATGCTCATTAGTATATAGAATTTAAAATTAGTAATTACTGATGAGTATAGTATTATCCAATTATATTTAATATTGCGGAATACTAACACAAAAAAGGAATAAAGGATTGTAACTGGTACCTGTATCAAGATTTCCAATAATAGTGTCTTTACCGTACCCAGCTTTGCTCCAGAGTGAATCTGAATTGACATGACCATCACTTTCTAGACCAAGAAATTGCCATGATCTAGTAGTATGAAGCTGGTATTCTCTGCTTGGAAACACTGATACGACCCCTGGTAACTCTGCAACAAATTATGCAATTCTGGTGTTATTTTTTGTTTATTTATTTTCCTGTAATTACTGTATTTTAATATATTACTGGGGTTGTTTTATCTTGTGTCCTGAAAAGAGATATCCTTTACATGGAATTTAGTATCACTGTTCTGACTATTTTTTTTTTTTTTTCCTAGAGTCACGGAGAATTTAAAAAAGACTCAAAAATCTTGGCATATAGCTAGAAAAGTAAAAAGCAGATGGCATTTTTTGATAATTAATACTTCAACTGAAAGTATTACTTTAATGGCATTTTATGCCTTAATACTTTTGTATACAAATATATTTCGTTTGTATGAGATTAAAAAAAATGTCACTAGATGTGAATTTTGACTTCTCTTTTAAATATTGAATAGTTGCTCATACTAAACTTGGTTCAATGACCTCATACTAAACTTGGAAAATACTATCTGCTGGTATTTTATAATATATAGATTCTTCTATATATATATATATATTGACTTTTCCCAACATGCCCATCGTGTCAAATAAAGTGATCCGCTTAGTTAGTTATATAATAAAGCAATATGAAAATATTGTAAAGCATCTTAACTCATGCAGGTATACATTACCAGTGTAAGGTGAACCAGGGACTTGACTAACTGGCTTTTTACATTGATCATCTCCAAAATGATGAAAATTTCGATGAAAAAAGAATAATGAATAACTGATGAGAGGAAATGTAATTCGGCAACCCTCCACATCAAAGAAAAAACTAACAAATTAAACGGTTTAATTAACTATTAAAATGAAGGAATAAGCTATGAGGATGGGGAAAGATATACTTGATATCTTGTTTGCTGTTTCCTCGTCAATTGTCGCAGCAAAGCCATTAATGTGCTGTGTATACGAGTAAAATATCGCATTTTCTGCTGCTTTCAGGCTGCATATTAAAATTTTGCAAACATCATCAACTGCTAAATTAAGCAACCCATTTTCTAATATTAACAAAGATTATGCATATTTTTTTTTTTTCAAATTTTAATGTATGGATGTATTGCTACCTTCCCAAAATCGATCCCAAGAGCTTAGAGTGAGATTTGGCTACTCTTGCATAATGTAATGCCCGGTTGCTACCAGCAAGAAGACGTGGCGGTTCGCCAAGATACACAATGTATGGCTACATCGATCAGAAATTAATGTGTGAAATGAAATGGTTAAGTTTGATAATATACATTTTTCTTTTATGGAGAGATTAATGAAGAAGGGGATGCTTTAAACTCTGTACCACTTTATCAGTAGCTATGGCATTTTCTTTCAAAAGGAAGAATGAGATCAAAGCAAACCAGAAACATTCGTAACCCATCTCAGTCTCTCTCTCTCTCTCTCTCTCTCTACACCTTGATTGTGTGTTTTAGTGAGGGAGAATTGAACAGGACTGCAGAGCTCTGTTTTTGGTCCTGCTTTTATAGCCTAGTATTGGGTGCAAAAATCTTATCTATTTGGAATTTTCTCTCTTCTTGTTTGAAGGTGTATTTCCAAACGAAGAAAGTTGTATCTAGCAGTTATTTTAACGATCAATATTTACAAAACTAAACTATTAATTAATTCTAATTATCTCCTCAAAAAAATTAATTCTAATTAGGAGAATTGGAAAAGAGCACCAAATTCTCCTCCCAATTTTTTTTTCCCAAAGTTTAGTTCTAGTGTACATCAACTTTTATGTATATATATAAATTTTATATTTTAGAAAGTACTTTTTTAATTGAAAATTTTAAATTATAGATGTATTCTTCATTTTTTAAATTGCATGTGTATCAATCAAATTCTAGATGACTTGGAGCAAAAATTTATCCAAAGACATCTAGTTTTTTTTTATCAAATTAATTAGTTCGTTATTTGTCATCATATTAATTAGTTAGTTATTTGTCATCATAAGAAGCATTCTTTCTCTATCAATTTCAATGTGCTCACATCATTCACAGGCAATCGATCTCAAGAGTCAACATGTGATTTCACGAGTGAATTCGTCGTTTGAAATCTTAGACTTTGAAATTAACCTCACAAAAATTTTGGTGAGCTTGAAAGACACTCAGGGAAAACCTATTTAAATGTGTAGAGCATAGTAGGTCCGATAGGCATGAGACCTACTTTAAGTGTGATGAGCTCAAAGACCATCCGATCCGCTTTGCTAATAGTATGCACGTATCTTAAAGTGAATTAGATGGTCTTAGAGCACATCAAACTCAAAAGTAGATTTAATGTCCATCAGACCTACTCCGCTCTCTTAAATGTGGTGGCATCATATCCCAACCTACAGGAGCATATATAATTAGTTTAGTTTAGTTTGTTGATTGTATGATCAGTAGAAATTAACGCTATTTAAATGCCATTTGATTTGATGTGTCATTAAAGTCTAACGATAGGTGGTCAATAAAATACAAGTTCAATTGCATTTTATTTAAAAGCTTGCTTGCTTGCTGGGGTGATACGATACAATACAGGGATTGATTGATGTACCAAATTCCTCAATTGTAAAATTAATTACGTTTCTGCTAGCATTTATTATGATAAAAATAGCTAGATATTCTGATTGATTGAATTAAGATACCAAACACTAGACGTTCATATTTCCTCAAAAATTCAAACTGACAGGCACCAATCTACCAAATGCTAGCTACACTTGTCCAAAATTGAAAAAAATGATGATATACATATATCCATTTATAATAATAAAAATTAGTACGAACTACTTGGTAAATTCGAAAAAGACCAGACAATAAAGAAAAAAATGATTAAATACTAAATCCAAATGGAATTAATGCACATGCACCCAGCGACAGGTACATATACTGATACAATATCACATCAGAAACAATTAAATACGAAGCATATATAGGAACGTTAATTTACAAATATTACATCAATAATACTAGAAAATACTACTTTTTTTCTCACAGAAATGAAGATTCGAACATTCCAGTCTTTTGCCCCAAAGAAAGCTCTGCTTCACTAGAGCTGCTACGTACCTCTATTAGTAATTTAGTATCTTGTCTTGTGCCTCCTGCCTCTCTACGTCTACTTTTTGTTGTTGCCCTGCTTTCTGAGCTTCATGTTGTACCGCTTGCACACGGCTGCTGCTGTCATACTCTCCTAGGATTAATTTGCAGGAGATCCTTAAAACCAGTCAGCATCATTTGGGTGAATGTTCTTCTAGCCTCATCTACAGCCTCACTTGTTTGCTTCGATCGCCACTTCTTTTCTCAATCTTTTATTTTCTCAGCCTACAAATTAAGGGGGAAGTTGTGCAATCTATTATTATTCATATGGGGATGTGAGTTTACCAAAGTCAACATTCTTGAAAGAATACAAAATCAAAGAAAAATAAATGTACGCCCTATAAAGCATCAAAAATATATACCACTGGAAAATAAGCAAGGATGCTGCTATTTTCAGGTGGTCTGAAGGAAGGTGATTGTCAGGTGGCAGCTGATAAAACAAGTGGCAGCACGCAACAGTGCCTTGAATTCCTTCAAAACAAGTGGCCTAAATATCTCTAGGTACTGACTTTCTGATTCAAAGCTGAGAGGGACCTTTTTCATACTTACATTTGGTTCCTTCTCTTTGTGACCATTCTTTGATATACTGACAGCAGAGAAGAGAAGTAGTCCATCTGTAAGATTTCCTTGTACCACTGCTCAAAATTAGGGCGTTTAAACCTTGTGACAGATGTTGTGTTTCTGTTGCCGAATAAAGGATTTCTGCTTCCATTTCTCACTGGCAGTTGAACCACTTGTCGCTTTGGAGGGAGGGGGGGCTGCAACATGGCAGAGTAGAATAGACACTGCCAAACCCTTAAATCAATCCAGAAAAGTTATGCTGGATCAGAAATGTAGAAGATAAGAAGATAAATAATTATACTTAAAAAAAAAAATACAAAGGATATGAGTACAAAATATGCGAAGGATGGCTTGTAGTTTCTTATATGAGCAAAAATTTGCCTGCTCGTATAAACTTTTTTAACCTCTCTTACTTTATATGGACTTTTTTTCCCAATCTGTTTTTTTCACATGCCAATGTCAAACGCAATACTAATATTTTGTCCTTCTTAAGCACATCGAATTCATTGTTTATGATATATATATATTAGCATAAAAGCATACAAAATTAATTTAACTAAAACAATCATTTTGGGTTTATGAGATAACTTTTTGAGGAAGCTTAATTAGTTAGGTCAGTGATGCACCAATCTATTAGTTAAATAATCGCTAATTTTGAGCTGTATTCATACCTTTTCCTAGACCACTCGTGCTAAATTGAAGTAAAGCAATTCTTCTGGTAGCTCCTCATGAAATGTTCTCATTTTCTTATATCTGAACAAATAAATAGTCAAAAAGGAATAGCATTAGTAACTTAAAAAGGGACTGATTGATCATTCATCAATTTAGGAAAAGAAAAAAATCTTTTCTCCGAAAAAAATGGCCTAATCAATAATGGATGTACATTTTATCTAAAAAGTAGTTAAAAATTCTAAAAATGTAAAATTTGATATGGATGTACATTTTAATATGAAGATTGTGTTCAACTGTTCCAATCGATTGTTTGAGCTTTAAAAACAAAGATACAAGTCCATGGCGTGGGCCGATCCGTAATATGCATATTTGTTGGTCCCTAAGGCACCTAGAGGGGGGTGAATATGGGGCATTTTAAAAACTAAAACTAAGTTCTTTTAACTAACGTGTATTCGAGTTATTTTTTGGCGGAAACTATAATAACTTTAAATTAAGCAAGTGTGCGTAAAATAAATAGAAGAGTTAAGAGACACTTGACACGAGAGTTGTTTACGGAGTTCGGCACTAACGCCTACGCCTCCAGGGCTTGCGACCTTCGAGATGGCGCGTCTTTCTTTATCCAATGAGAAAGGAGTACAAGGTGGAACCGGTGAGCCCTTACAAAGCTTGGGAAATCACTCGGCCCGAGCACGGAAATGACTCACGAGCACTAAAGGCTCAAATGTATGAAACAAATAATATGATCACTCAAGGATCACTCTACTTCTTACACAATATTGATTGTGGTTGAGTATAGTTGAGATTGTTGTATGAATATTGAAGTTGTGTGCACAACCAACAATGGTTTTTTCTAGATCTGAAAAGAATTTGAATTATTGCAATTGGGGGCGGCTAGAGTGATAATCCAAACCTAGATTTTGCTTCTATTTATAGAGAGAGAAACAAAATAAGGTATCTGGCATCAACCGTAGCAACGGAAGATTAAGCGTTGCAATGGTTAACCCCAGATAGCAGGTTTGGCTGCGCTGGGAAACCCTAACGCTTATAAGCGTTACAACGGTTGTCACAACAGAAGATCTCTGAAAATTTTGGGGTTCGAAATTGATTTATTCCGTTACAATGCCTATTTAAGCGTTGCAACGAATTAAATCGATTTGGCTGTGGATTTTGACCTATGAATTATTCCGTTGTAACGGTTATTTAACTGTTGTAACGGTTTGTGCAAATTACCTCCATCTCAAGCTTACTTTACCAATTTTACAGATATCTAAACCTAATCTTGAGTTGATATTTCTAAGTCCAATACTTGGTTCTTCATTACTCATCCTTGATTAGTATAACAATTGATCATGCACCCTTGATGTATATTTAGCAATTTATATCGTCATGAACTTGCACAATATCTCAAGACAATAAACTGTAAAATTCAACAAATATATGTTTTGTAAATCTAGTCAAACAACAAGTAGATTATTGCACAATTCAACAATATTACCATAGCCTCACTCATAATAAAATGAATATTCTTAATTATAAATTTAGAGGTATAAATTCTATAGAAGTAATATTCCTTTCTTAGCATATTTTCATAGATAATTTTATATCATAGAAATTAATAAAATAAGAAGTACAGAAATAGAAAGAGTGGTTGGTTTGCAACTTTTCTAGAAAGATCGGAATCAATCCGATCCATAGTTTTTGGATCGAAATCATTGGTTGGAATGATCCCGATCTAAAGTTTTAATATTTTTTTTCTATCAATGATCTATGTTAAGTTGTGCCGAATGAATAAAAAAAAAAAACTTAGAATTGGGACCAATGATCACACTTTTGGATCGGGGCCATTCATTCGATCTTTCTAAAAATATTGTAAATCAAACAGTTTGTTTTTATTTTTGTCATCTTATTTTATTAATTTCTATGAATAAAAAATCCATTTCGTAGTTAGTTTCGGTGACCTTTATAGGTGGCGATAGAAATAAAAGTACAGGTTGGGTTGTGTGATGTGAATGTGATACGAACGCCTTTTCAATAACAGTGTCTTTGAAAATTATGAAAAATATATTTAATGTTGCGCTTAACATCTAGATGCTTTTGAGATTTTCTTTTTGTTGCGGTAAAGACAAAATTAAATTAGACAAACTTGGACAAAAATGTAGTTAGTGGTGATTTTAATGCAAAAGTTGGAGTATGAATTACAGTAGGAAAATATTATGGAGAAATGATAGCCATTTTGCTTTACTAAACATATTTTATTTTGTTATGTGGATTAATGGATATAGACGATGCTTACAATCAATTAATGTCTAGTCAGAGTTTGTTATATTATGGGTTAGATAATTTCCCTTTATTATTGTTTACACAGGATAATCAAATAAAACATAATATTCTATTTAAATTGGATAATTAAATAAAGCATAGTATTATATTTAAATTTGATAAATAAGTATCACGTAATTTTATTGTAGAGAGACTATTATTAATAACTTTTATAAAAAATATATAATTTTTTAAAAGCTTTAAATTTATGAAGGGTGCTTAGCATCCTTTATTTGGTCTCTACCTTCATAAATACTTAAATAGTAACTAATTCATCTACACTCCGGCATTGCGCATGAATCGCATGATAACGAAAGAGGAGGGGAGGCAACATTCTCCTAAAAAACTTTGAATATTGTCATATTAACTTAGTCAAATTACTCCATCATTATTCTCCTAATCCCAGTTGTCCATTTATTTATGATTTAAAGGCAAATGTTGTAGGGCCTAATCTATTTTATTTTATTTTATTTTATATAGATAAATAATCTTGGAATTAAGGGTTTGGAAGTGTTTGCATCATATCTGCTCCGTCCGATCTGCATCTGACGAATAGTAAGTAACGTAGAGAGAGGAGCATCTCAACTTTTTCCATCAATTTTACGCGGACGGCGGACAACATCGATCATTGTTTTCGTTTTCACATTTCTCCCCATTTCATATTTTCGATAATAACTAATATTTGAAGCTTCAGATTTCTTCAAATCACAACTCTTTTCTGCAACAACAAGCGAACATCTGAAGAAAATGGAGATCTCCAGTTATTATTACTGGAGAGGGGAGGGGTGAACCAGAATGGGGCATGTTATGTTTAGCGGAAGGAAGGGGCGCGCGCGGCGCACGTGCAAATTAGATATTTTTTGCCGTCGACCCTATCTCTCTCTTTTAAATTTTAATAAATAATTAATAAATATAATATAAATATCCGCGGACGCAAAGAGGTTCTATAAACTACAACGCAATACAGAAAAAAGCACAAGAGGAAAGGAAAACACACCCCCTCAAATGCTCAAATGCAGCTAAATGCTTGGTACAAACTCTTTCAACACATACCCTCCCTCTGACCCGCGGGCCCCGCTGCACAGAGATTAATTGGACCCCACCTGTCAGAGAGTGATATCTCTTGCCCAGCGTTTGTTCCAGGAATAGACTCGCGCACGTAGAGAAAGGTGATCACACGGATCGCTGACGTGGTATACTTACTTTTTCGACGAATCCCGCCTAAGAGAGGAGAGGCTATCGTTTCGTTTTACCTCCCTGTCCCCAAATTATGATTTCAAATCCGCCTCTCTATGGCTTCTTATTTCTTCCCCTCTCGCTCTTCCACTCTCCAACAACACCGCCCTCATCTATCTCTCTCTCTCTCTCTCTCTCTCTCTCTCTCTCTTCACACCAAACCCTAACTAAAGGTAAGGGTTGTTACTTATCCCCAATTTTCTTACCTCAATTTTTGTGTTTTCCATCGTTTCTGACCGATCTGATCTTGCTTTTCAAGTCAGTCGCGATGAAGGGAACGAGGGCTGAGAAGGGAAAGAAAGCCGATGCCAAGTGAGTATAATGAATTTTCTTATTGCTTGATTCTATTGTTTCGTTTCTAATGGATCTGAGATTGGATCTGATAGTGTTTGAACTGATTTTCCAATTTTATTCTATTCGTCAAGGTTATCTTTGAAGAAGAAGGCATTGGCGAAGCCTAAGCCCATCAAGAAGGGAAAGGCTGCGAAGGACCCGAACAAGCCTAAAAGACCACCTAGCGCCTTCTTTGTTTTCATGTATGTATTTTAGATCGGTTCTGCTATACCTCTACTATTTTTGACCGCGTTCCAATTGTGATATGTATATATTCCAATTTTGACTGGATCTGCTTTTTTTTTTATTAATTTTAATTTCAGGGAGGATTTCAGGAAGAGTTTCAAAGAGAAGAATCCTAACAATAAATCAGTATCTGTTGTAAGTGTCATCTCAAATCCGAACTTCTATTTTTCAAGTCGATCAATTGCTGATCGTTTCTCCAATGACTAAAATTTAATCTGTTTTGCTTAAATGATTGAATTTAGGTTGGAAAGGCTGGCGGTGAGAAGTGGAAAACCTTGTCTGAAGCGGTACTATTAAATTTCCAATCTATTAAAGCTTTTCTTTTATTCCAATATTAAACCATGTCCTTTCTTATTTTGGTAAACTAATAAGTGCAATTTCGATTTACTGGAAACAGGAAAAAGCTCCTTGTGTTGCCAAGGCTAACAAACTCAAGTCAGAGTACAACAACAAGATCAACGCCTACAACAAGATGCAGGTGATAATTAATTATAGGAATATGACCTATTTTTGAACAACTTAAAATATAAATATCATTGCTTATTATTCTTCTAATTGAACAACAGGCTGAGCCCAAGGAGAAGCCTGCTGATGATGATGAGGAGGAATCTGACAAGTCAAAATCGGAGGTACATGATGATGATGATGAAGATGATGATGAGGATGATGAGGTACTGATTCATCTCTTGCATTTTTTCTTTAAGAGTTTCCTTTTAATGAAGGCACCAAAATAGATACTTATAGAACAAGTTTGAACTATCTATTCAAGTGTACTAGAACATATTTTATTTTTTTGAATTGACGTGGCTGTAAATATGAACTGTAAATTCTCAGCACTGTGTTCTGTGTTTACTAAAATGGGAATAATGGCATTTTGTCAAATACAGTTGAGTCTGGAATATGGTTAGAACATGGTTATAATATGATGCTTCAGTTTGATGACATGAAAGTATGTTTATAACAGTCTAAAATGTTTTAAACTGTTGCTTTATGGCAGGAGGAGGAAGACGATGATTAAATGATTTGATGAAGTAGGTGGAACAGTGGTGGGGCCAATTAAGAAGTTGGTAGCTTCCTCTAGTATTGTAGTTATCTTTTTCTTTTTCATTTTGATATTGTCTGTCTGGGAAAGAAATGGGTGAAGAAAATTCATTAGAGCTATAAATGGATGACACACTGTGAGAGATGTTGGCCAAAGTTGGCTGTGATATTTTGTTCTGCCTGTATATCTCTCTTTGTATCTAGGTTCAGTTTCTGGGTCCAATTTCTAACTGCAGATTCAAATGTCTCTTGGTTCATATGATTCAGCTTTTGGGTGTTATATTTGCAAATTAGGTTTTTGCTGAATTGTCTGATGTTATTTTGGCTTTGACTGCGATACATTAGATTGACCAGTCATTGTGCGATCTGAAAAGAAACGGGTACCTGCTTGCGCTTACGCCCCTTTAGATTCGTAATGGTTGTTTCTGTAATAGCCTATTGTTACTTGATTTCACGTGGGCAACACCTACATGGTAGTAAAAATATGTTAGACCCTTCCAACTCTCCAAGTAAAATGATCACAGAGTCCGGAGTCGGAACGTTGACATTCGCTTTGCTTTGGTTATATGAACGGATCTGACATGGCCAACTCTGGTCAACATATATTATTTTTTTTTTTTGACAACATATATTATTGGTTCATCAGTGACAGACTAACAGTACATGTATATTCTGTCAGGTCAGGTCAGGTCAGGTTGTTTTTTACCTGTGTTTGTTACTGTACGGTTCCGTCTGATCGATTGGATGAATATATATATGTATATTAAAAAACTGTAAATTGTACCTTTCAATATATTCCCTAATCCTAATCCTGATCTTCATCTTCATCCTTTTTATATATTTTTTTAACAAAGACAACACTTCCACTGGGGACTGGGGATTGGGGACTGGCGGTTGGGGAGGTTGATTTATTAGGATAGTTCTGACAATGAATGAAGTTACTGTTGGCATCTATTGCGTAGTAACAAACAAATATTTAACTCACTCATCTCATTACTCATCATCATAATTCATAAAAGCCCTGTGGCTGTTCTCTGTTTTGATTTCACAAAAATAGATCAAACAGAAGCAATAAAACGGTTTGATGGACAGTAGTACGATCTCACTTTTTTTTATAAACAAAACAAAACATACGAAAGCAGATCATTTTGTTAGCCATGTGAAAAGATCCTTCAAACCAGCTCTAAAAGGTGACTCATCACCATCGAATTCCGACCCTCTACGCTGCACATATTTTTTAAGGGACACTCTGTTTTATGCCACTTCAAAACTTCACAATTAGATTTTTGCCACTCTGAGAGAATATTCCTTAAGATTAATGATACAATACCCAATCCTTGCACCCCAATGAAATTTTTTTTTTTTTTTTTTTTTATATATCAACCTTTGCTCTTAACTTTGGGGCGATATTTTCTACCGAATTTAGCTATACCTCACATCATCGTGTTAATCCGTAATCTTCCCCACTTCTTAGGGTACTGTACGGCAGGATGATTATTTTGGTTTAGCTATATTTTTCGAAAATCAAGCCCTATAAGCTAATATCCTTGGGTTAATATTGATTAAGAAAAAGCCTTTAAATTGTATAATTCTTTTTAGATCTAGAGCATTTTTCATAACTTTGGCATGATCTCCCCTTAGCTACCTTCCTAGAATATAAAGGAACTTAGAAAGCCATGAATATAAACAGACCTTAGCTCTGATACCAGGGTGAGGATCAGTCAGAGCCTTCAAACTTCAACAGGCTACTGTGAACACGGGAAGAAAGAAGGCACACAAGCGGAAATTTATTATTAAGTGGAATGTTACAAGGAAAGATAGAGAGAAGTAAAACTTGCTGTGTCTCGGCTTGTTTTGCAACTCCGAAAACTTAATCTTATATAGAGACTTGGAATGGAATCTCAATTATCACATCGGGTACTCATTGGGCCCCATCGCATGTGATTAAAGGATTTCCACAAACTTTTGTCTCCCACTAAAAATAAAGGTGCCTATAATGCACCGAAAGCTGGCCAATTATTGGCCCACACTAAAGAAAAAGCAAAGGCCACTATAAGCAGGCCTAAAAAGTAAAGCACACCTCATGATACATACCCTATAGTGGTAGGGTCCAGAACACACTTAGATACGGAATACTTTCACCTCACGGATTAGTTGTTTAAATTCTCGGTAAGCCTTCTGAAGCCTAGTAAGAGTTTGCTGGACTTGGGGCAGCCAATCTCCCCAGTAATTGTCCCTTGTTGCGAATCTAGAACTTTGGGATTCCTTCATCTGTTGTATTTTTATTAAATCATTAAACCCTTCAAGTGCCTTTGAAATCACTTTGTTTTCTATTGCTCGAAGTTGGAGTCTGAGCTCGCCTCGTCTTTCCAAGGTGTGGGTTTCGCCAGTTTGCCGTAGTAGATCCCTGTACTGGCAAACGAGTGACTGATTTGTAGGATTATTTGAGACATTTTCTCCTGAACCTCCTGGTTGGGGTGCTTCTCGCTCTCGTGAAGAGCCCCGGCTAGGTTGTCCAGAACATTCAATGCTTCCTGATTGGGCCATCCTGCATCAATTAAAACATTAATTAACCGTGATAGGGAGTCAGCCAAAAGGTTGTCCTTCCCATCTATGTGCTCGAACTGAACATTAATCCCCAATCCCGTCACAAAGTCTATGAACGAGATCCAGCGCACTCTTGACGGTTTATTAACGTTAGATTTATTAAAGAAACTAATGATAGCCTGACAATCAGTGCGTATCACTAATTCCTTCCTGTCGAGGTAGTAGATTTTTAGTGCCTCCAGGCTGTTCATGACCGCGAAGATTTCTGCATCTATTGTGGATTTAGGTGGGTTGAATTTGCCACTTGCATAGGCGCATGGCTTCTCTGTGCTCTTTGGATCATACCTCTTTGGTTTCCATTTGCATACCCCTCCCCATCCATCCATGCATCCGTCTGTTTCAATTATGATAAAGCATTCTTCTGGGGGTATGCAGAGATCAGGCAGGTTTCTGACCTGCTGTTTTATTGCGCGAATCAGCTCCCAATCTTGTTTATTCAATCGTTTATCACCGATTGGACTGGTTTTCGCATATAAAGGGCTTAAGAGCTTCTCGAGGTTCGGGATATAGCTTCTGGCATAATTGAGGATCCCTAGCCAAGATCTCATACCAGACTTCTGAGTGAGATCATCTTCTTTGAATTCTTCAATTTTTGTGATAATATTCGGTTGTAACCGAATAGTACCCTTGCCTATTACTGCCCCTAAGAATTCTATTTGAGGAACGGCTATCTTCATTTTTGTTGGGCTTAGGACAAGGCCATGCTCTTCACACTTTGAGAGCATCATTTTTAAATGCTCTGCATGCTCCCTTTCTGACTGAGAAAATACCAGAATATCATCAATATAAACTGCAATAAAATTCTCAGTGCCCTTGAAGCAATGATCCATCTTTCTTTGGAACACTGCTGGAGCATTTTTCAACCCAAACGGCATTACTAGCCATTCATATAACCCATCGGGCACCCAGAATGCCGTCCATTCGACTGAATTTGGGTGCATAGCTACTTGGTGAAATCCACTCTTTAAATCGAACTTAGAGTAGATTTTGCTATTAGCTACTTTCCTCATGATGGTATTAATTCCAGGAAGGCTATACTGATCTTTTTCAGTTATATCATTAAGCCTCTTGTAATTAAATACCATACGTTCTTTGCCTTTCACTTCCTTTCCGGTTTTCGGGTCTATTGATATGCCAGAATTAACAATAATCGCCGTCGTCCGGTGCCTGCTCTTGCTGGGTCGTATTACCCCGAGCTTCAGCAGGGCCTCCACATGTTTGCTGAAGGTTTGTTTCATCAGTGGCGTGACCTGTTTTAAGGGTCTGTCTTCAATGATGAAGTCTGAATTCTTGATTTCCAGCATGCAGACGATTTTGTTTTTACTCCAATGTTGCAAAGGATTTTCGCCAATGAACCCGGCCTCCTGTAGCCTTCTTAGCAGTTGATCAAACTTTGTAACAAAGTCCGATGATGTTTGCCCAAAATTGTAATGGACCATTTCTTGGAGTTGTATGTATTCCAGGTCTTGGAGGTCTATTCCTTCTATGGTTAGGACCTTTGCCTGTGGTTGTGTGTTGATGACCGTTAGGTTTTTGTAGAAGGTAATTGTGTCACCCTCTATTCTCAGACCTCCATGCATAGAGCGTATAAAATTACACCCTATGATCATTTGTATTTCCCCCCCCAACTTCATTGGGAATGCATAGGTATATGGGATGCGGAACTGGTTTTCGCCAATGATCATTCTTCCATATTTCAACTTCATGTTGGCGGTTTGAGTGGAATTTACCCCTGTGAATTGTACCACAAAGGTATTTTCTTCAAGAGCTTCCTTTGGTACTGACCCTTGATCTATGCAGCAGGTTGTGGCGCCAGTGTCTAGGATTGCTCTTATTTTCAGTTTTTGAACTCCAGGAATATCGAGCTCCACTTCCAGGTTATACAGTCTATTTTTGATAATTCTCCCAGTGGATGGATTACTGCTAGTGTTATGGACTGTTTCTCCATTGAGGGCGTTTGCGCTTTCATCGATGCCCTTCTTCTTTTCATCAACGCCACTCTGCTTTGGCTTTAGGTTGTCGAAATCTTCCTTCAGGTATTCTTCAAGGAGGTCTTCATACCTCTTTTTATGATGGTCAACCTCTTTCTGTAGCCTTTCCCATTTCAGCCTCACACCATACAATGTAGTCTCTCTGCTCTTGGACTAGTGTTCTAAGGTTGATTTGTGCTGGTGCGGTTGCTGGGGTAACTGGTACTTCCTTCTTGAAGTAGAACGGGCCGCACAGGTTGCATGCTGTTACTCCGCAATCTGAACAGTGTATTCTAGCACGGATTATAGTCTCTCTGGTGCAACAGGAACATGTTGTTTTGAATGGTTGCTCGATGACTTGATTGTGAAGCCATTGGTGTTGGCAGCCCATCTGTTTCTCAGGTAATTTTATTCTAGGCCTGTAGCCCGAATTCTCCTCTCCGAGCATAAAGAGAGAGTTTAGCTGTAGGGTTTTTATTCCTTGTTGTAGCTCCATCTCTCCATCTTCGCCTTCAGAAATGCTGAATATAGCATCGCTCTGGCCTTCCCCTTCTTGTACTGATATTATGTCGCAATCATCTGGGATATCGAGCCCTTCAAAGATTGCTGCCCGTTTAATGTTCCTTCTATCATTGGGGCATTCTCGCGCAAAGTGACCTTCTTGCCCACATAGGTAGCATTTACACCTTTTGTTTCTAACCAGGTGCTTTCTCTTTTCGACTCTGGCGTGAGATTCATGGGGCTTGCCTTTATAGGTTGTTGATCTTCTCAGGCCATACCTCTTTTCCGGTTTATGGTAATAACCAGGAATTGGGATCTGGCTACAAAAGGAGAGGTCTTTGAGTGATCGTTTGAAAGCAGCATCTTTACACTCGCCTTCCAGATATTTATAGGCAAATAGTACCCTCGGGATTACTCCTATAGTAAGACCAGGGTATTTTTCTTCAAACACCGCTTTTATTCTGGTCCCGAGGTCACCGGGCATCTTCAACCAGAATTTTTCCGAGAGCTCTGGGCTAATGTACATTCGCCCAAATTTTGCCGCTAACCTTAAATACTCGTTCATATACTGAATGAGGTATTTAACATTGTCGCAGGTGAGGCGCTCCAGATCTTTGTAGGCCTGATCTTGGAGAACTGTTGATCCTTGGGCAGGGTCTTCCAGTGAAAATACTCTTCTCATCTGGGAAAGTATGTTTTGTGTACCTTCCCGGCCATCCGCCACTGCTATCAACGCCTCGTACTCAGTGAGGAATTGCATTCTCCACTGAACCCATGTTAACTTCTCTACTTCTCCCAAGAGATTTTCCATATATTCTATTTTATCCCTGGGGTCTGTAAACCCCTTCTCAGCTACATGGTTTCGAGTAATAGACTCCCATCTTGAGAACGCATCATGAAACAACCCCAGTTGATCCGGGATTACAAACATAGCGCCTTGCTGTTGCTGCGCTGATGGTAATGTCCACATCTCATTGTTGTAGCCCCCGCGAAATCGTCCTGCTCTGGGCACTCTTTCATCAAACGTGGGAGTGGTCCATCTTGTTTCATTTGTACCTCTTGCAGGGGGGTAGCTAGGCATGTGCATGGACTGGTCTGGCGGTGGTTGGTAATGAGATATAGCGGAAGAGCTTGACATAAAAGCATGTTGCTCTTTTAGTGTTTCAGATAGGTTTTTGAATTGCGGGTAATCAAATGCTTCTTCTGTATTGTCACCGCTCATCATGAAAATGGTATCCATACTCCCCCTAGACGAAAAAGGATTGACCCAATCCTTAGCAGTGTTGTTAGGACTGCCTTCATGATCTGTATCCCAAATAGGGTCAGAATCTTCTTGTTCATTAGGTGGTTGTGCTGACTTGCTAGCGAGGTACTGTATGTACTGCCAATCGTCCTCTTCATCATCAGTTTCCTCGGTATCATTCCTTTCTTCTGTTAGGAAAAGAATTGTTTCACTCCTAACTTCGTCTTCATCATCATCAGGTATATCGCTCACGAGATCAGGGGCTGGGACATAATTCTGGAATGATATAGAGATTCTGCCATCGAGGAGGTTACTGGTCTGCAATTCTGTCGGTACCATAGGGATTTCAATTCGCGATGGCCTGACTACCCAGTTTCTTCCTTGATTTTCTTGTGCTGAGTAACGTCTGCCCGGAAGGGCTCGTATGCCCCTGCTTGCCAAGTATTCTGAAACATTGCTTATTTGGTAGGCGAATCCGACATTCGATGTGTTGGAAAGCCTGCCTACTAAACCTCTAGTGACTAGGAGGTTGGCTTCACCATTCTGCCAGTTTTGGTATCCCCTTGTTAGAATTGATAACTGGAAATTTCTATAGAAATCCCCGATTGTTTGCATAGTATCTAGTATAACATATACCAGCTGGCTTCCTCTTGTTAGATCAATTTCTACTGTATCGAAAATGGACTGATCTCCTTGCCACCTGTTGTCTCGGAAAACAACTAACGCCGAGGTGCCTTCATCCTGTCTGTGCAGGATCTGTATTCTTACTTGAGCGACCCCTATGTGGATAAATTGCATCCCACTTTGCCGAAGGGCCGCATAGCTGTCAGGCTGTATAAATGGCCTGTCGATTTGCTGGTTGTTGGTGCAGAGAATTGCTTCCTCAGAGAAATGGTTATAGACACGGTGGTTGTTGTCATCCCTTCTGGAATTGTATAGTACTTCGGCAGGTACTATAGCAGCTCGATCTCTCAGGGATCTCCTGAGCTGAGTATCTGGATCCACTTGTTCTTCCAGAGTCATCTGGTAAGGACTTCTACCCGTCACAGTTCGGGCAAGGTTCCTTAGGTTTCTTTGGGCATTATATCTCCTTCTTTGCCCTCTTCGGTATTCGCGAACCTGATCTTCGAATAATGGTGCGTCCGGGTTTATTGTTTGGGTTTGGGTTACACTAGGTCTCCCTGATGTTTCCATCATTTAAGTTTTTGTTTTTCTTCTTGGAGGATAACAAAGGGGTCTTTGAAAACTCTTAAAACCCCCTTCTTTTCCTTTTGCCTGGAGGGTCCGATTGATAGTCCGGCTAGTCTGGCCGATAATTCGTCAGTTATGTCGCTTGGCAACTCCACACTCTTTTGTTTCTGAATTTGCTCTTTAAGGATTTTCACTTCTGCTACCAGGCTTCGGATTTCTTCTAGTGCTTGTACCAGCAACTGGATTTGGGTGTTGTTTTGCTTAATTAATGTGGTTGTGCCTGCGGTGCCACCACGATTGTCAGCAGGTTTTGCAAAACCTACTGCGGGTGACTCAATTGAGTCTGTTGCTTGAACTGCTTGTTTGTAGAATTGGGTGTTTTGAGTGAGTGTGTAATTACTCATGAATTAACCCAGGTTTCTACTCTTTTGAGGACAGCTTCTACTCTTTCAAGTTTCTGGTTGAGTTCTCCAGCAATTTTTAAGGTTTCTGTCTCAAAAGGTTTGGGTTGCCTTGTGACTTCTGCCACCAAAGTTTTGACCTCTGATGTTGTTAAAGGATGGTTTTCTGTTAATAGGATTGTGAGGTTTTTCAAGTTTTGTTCGAGTTTTTGGATTTTCTGGTCAAGGGAGTGGATTTGTTCTTGGGTTTGCTTAAAATTCTTTAAGCTTACTCGGCTTAACAGGTTTACTCTGTCATATATGACAGAAATGTTGTTGGCTAAGTGTTTGTTGGTTATCGTTGTGTCTGAAAGATCTAGGTATTCTAGATTAGGGGTTCGAGACTTCGTATACCACTCTTGAATGGATTGCTCCCACCTTTCGCTCATAAACTAGTCTGTATAGAAATTACTGTTGTTTGCTTGTCAAATATTCCAGGTTAGTAGTTCAGGTTTGATCATACCACTTATAATTGTTCTTGCTCAAAGTTTTAAATATGCACTTGTCTAGTTCATTCTGGGGACAAATTTGGGGGTACTTAATCATTCATTTTTGGGGTCGGGTGGCAAATTTACAATTTCCTTGTTTTGGGGTGGCATACAACTAATTATCCCATTTTTTAATTATAGTCCTCTCCTCTCCTACAACATGGTAATATATATATATATATTTTTTCATATTGTTGAGTATGACATGAAAACAAAAGGAATGTTCAAACTCCAAATACCTCTTTGTATCTTCATTACGTCTTCATCTTTACAAAATTAATGATAGTCTGAATTTCAGATACATTGATCTATATCATTTTTGTGTACATAACATAATAATATACATTTTACTGAGAACAAGAAGTTGCAAAATTCATATGCAGGAAAAAAAAAATCCGGAATTATGTAAACAAGTTTAAGTATTAATTATGAAAACCAGACTTCTACTCGTAAGAATTGGTATACAAGCCATGCATTAAAAAATATACAAATAATATTAATGAATGTAACGGTCAACTGGTTGGTGCAACTCATTCGGTGCATTCAGTGTTGGGGTGGGGACCACACCTATAATCACATTTCAATTCGTTGACCAATATGATCCATAGGACCATATCTGTAGGAATTTTAAATGGTGGCATAACTCAACTAACGATGTAAATCAAGTTAGTTTTGCCTGATTAATGTTTTTAGATTATAAAGATAAATACACAAATTATATATATTTAATTTTATAATTTATTTCTTAACATTGATTGAAACTCATACTGATACATTAATTACGAACATTACAAGTTTACAACATCTTTGAAATAAAAATCAAGACCAGTTACCAAATTAAAATAAATTAACATCTAATAATCATATTTCTTGCTTAGGCATGCAGATAGTTGGTTATAAGTGCAGAGCAAATAGCGCACGCTATGTTACGTAGGTTTTTATTCTGAGGCCCAAATAGAAACTTTTCCAAAATTTTATTTATACCATTTAAAAAAAAATAAAACAAAACACCCCAAAATATAGGGAATTCCATATCTACCCGGGCCGCCAAGCTAATCTGCGGCTCCATTCTTAGAGGGGCCGCAAATTGGTTTGGAGGCCCTCAAAAGCCCAAAAATGCAAGATAATTATTATTAACTACACCCTACCCTAGCTATACTTTATATTTTCTTTACAAGGAATCGGGTGGAGCATAAATGCAAGAGATCCCATCCCCTCAAATTATTGTTGTTAGTGCCTCACTGCCTCACTGCCTTGTAGTTTTAGTGCACCGTCTGAATTTGATTCTTTCATTTTAAATATATCACTCAACTATTTTGCAATGTTTATTTTGTTGGGTTGGCGTAATACACTAATACTGGTGGCCGGTGGGAGATGATTAATTTAGTCCAAAAGCAATAATTAATCTAAACAAAAATAACAAACAAATAGAAATAGTACACGTGTTGTTCAGTGCAATACAACTGTCTAGCTTGTACACTTTAATTAATATGATGATGTTATGTGAAAAGAATCTTAGACAATATTTTTCAAATTAATTTAAATAGAGTTAAAAAAATTTATTTAATACTCAATTTCATCCTTAGATTTTATTATATTATAATGGTTAATACTTATAAAATAAATTATGTGTCAAATGATCCCAATAAGAAAATAGAGTTGTAGTCATATATACCCAGTTTAGTTATTATAAGAAGATAACAGATCTCTAAATAATATTCGTAAACTAAGAAAGAAATTAAGCAGGGGCCCATTTTGCGAGTAGGATACAAATTTATGGGCCAAGCCCAAATAGTTAGTGCGAAACCTGAACCCTATGAGATAGCTCACCTCACCAACATAACATTTGGTTTTGCAGAATGTAATCTCAGTTGATTGCCATTACCTGATTAGTTTGTTAAACCTAAAACCAATGAATGTAAATTTACTTATAATTAAGTAGTTGAACCATTTGTCAAATGTAAAAGATCACGTACCAAACTGCAAATTTAGGTTGTGCTAGCTTTCACCTTTTGTTAGGCTGGAATTTACGTACTCAAGAGGAGCATTAATTTCCCATCAATCCTGTCAACAAGTTACACAAATAGTCATTAAATTTCCATGCATGCATGCACTTTGAGGTTTAATTTCCAACGTAACTCAGCAAATTATTTACTCAAATATCTTCTAATTAAAAATAATTAATTTTCTTTTCTTATCTGCTACGTACATAGAAATTAAACCACTAGCTAGCTGTGATCGAGGAGGGTGGAGAGGCAGCAATTAATTAATTAATATTATAGCATGGTCGGATTGATTGAGTCGGTGAGAGAGAGAAAGTGAATAGTATAGTCCCATGGTAAGGTCGGCCAGAGGCGCGACCGCTAGAGGAGGCGGGACGAGTTGCAGAGGGCGAGAGAGGAAGAGAGGAAAACTAAAGCACGAATTAATCTAAACGAAATCAAACAATGCTGGAGTTAAGTTCACCAATATATACTCCCGATAAGCTTAAGTAAGACTATGCATGCTAGCTTAATTTACTCAGTTATTTGAGTATATATAGCTAGTTGACCAAAATAAACTAGAATTTTATCAAATTAATTGTACCTAAATTAATAGTCCCAATGTTTACAACTACCGTACGTAAAAGATTAATCATGCTTATTTGTTTCAAATGACAACCCGAACTTAATTTATGAATTGTCATTTTAAATAATAGATGCAATCAATACGAACATATAACTTCTATTTCTTTTTCTTTAATAAAATTGGCTTGTAAAAATTACCATTGGTGTAAATAAAAACAAATTAATGACAATATATATATATATATATATATATATATATATATATTGTCATTAATTTTTTTGATCCGACGGTGAACAGTAAAAAACAGTAAAATTTTTCTGGACCACCGGATCAGAAACTTTCAAAGTGGCTTAATAAATAGTAAAAAAATTCCAAAAAATGTAAAATTTGGTCTCCAAGCACATTTCAATATTTAGAACATGTTGAACGGGTCGGATCGGTTGTTTGGATTTCCAAAATCCAAAAATGGCCCGAAGTAAACGGAGTGATTTACTTTGCAAAGCACCGTAGCCTTACTATATATATATATATATGAGGAGGGATCCACTTACAACAAATTTGAGTTACAACAAAGTTACAACATTCATTTTTTTCATTTTCAAAGTCCAAATCGTCGATCCAAACCGTTCAACATGATTATCTAAATAAAATGTACTTGCAGATCAAATTTTATATTTTTTTGAATTTTTTTACTATTTATTAAGATGGGTACAAAATTCAATGGTCTAAGTATGGCTATTTTTTGTAAAATACTTAATAAATAGTAAAAAAATTCAAAAAAATGTAAAATTTGATCTGAAAGTACATTTTATTTAGATAATCATGTTGAACGGTTTGGATCGACGATTTGGACTTTGAAAATGAAAAAAATGAATGTTGTAACTTTGTTGTAACTCAAAATTGTTGTAACTTGATCCCTCCTCATATAATATATATATGAGGAGGGTTCCAATGCACCATTATTTGGTGCACCTAACGTGCACCCAAAACGATTATGGTGCATTTTCAAAGTTTAAATAGTCGATTCGAACCTTCCAACGTGTTCTTCATATTAAAATGTGCTTGGAGACCAAATTTTACATTTTTTGGAAATTTTTTACTATTTTTTCAGAATTTTTGAAAGTACTAAATTTGTTGAATTTTTTACTATTCATCAAATTATTGTTTAGTACTTTCAAAAATTCTGAAAAAATAGTAAAAAATTTCCAAAAAATGTAAAATTTGGTCTCCAAGCACATTTTAATATGAAGAACACGTTGGAAGGTTCGAATCGACTATTTGAACTTTGAAAATGCACCATAATCGTTTTGGGTGCACGTTAGGTGCACCAAATAATGGTGCATTGGAACCCTCCTCATATATATATATATAGTACATAGCTAGAATTTGCAAATCAAAAGATAGCCCCAACAAATGACCTCAGACCTACCCATTTTCCCTCAAATCCATCTCTCGATATGAACAAAATAAATTATTAAATTTTTAAAGCTCAAACAGTCGATTCGGACAGCTCAATATATTCATATCAAAATGTCTTTGAAGACCAAATTTATATTTTTTGAAAATTTTCTACTAGCTTTTTAGATAGGTACAAAATCATTCTTTCAGGAGAAGAGTATTGATGAATGCTGGAACTGTCGTTATTATTTTGGTTTTTTTTTTTTTTTTGCATTTTTGTGAATAAATCTAAAATACCATCCACTTAAGCTATATATATATATATATATATATACAGAGAGAGAAAATCTAATATAAATATATAAATTTTATTGGAACAAATTTGTTAAGGACAAAGAATATGCATGTATAATTAAGCAACTTACTAATTAATGAGTATACATATTTATATTACTTTTCGTCAGAAAAATCATACAATAGATCCCGATACAAAAAAGATATTAACAATGTTGTTTTAATTTAATACGTCGCACAAACAATAGAAATACGACCGGGGCGGATTCAGGATTTTCATCAGGGGGGCAAACAATTATTGAATCGGGTTTAAATCCATTAACCAATTGGGTACTCAACAAAAAACAATGTTTTAACTTATACTTTCCAATGATTTGACTTGTAATTTCTGATGCTCTGACTTATAATTCTAATTATCAATCAAAATTCAACAGATTTATTTCAATTTTAATTCTAAATTTAACTCGAATTACAAATTAAACGTCCAGAGGAGGACAAAAAAAATTCCAGGGGGAGCAAAGTCAGTGGCAACCGATAAATCTCCATCAAAACTCAAAATCCAGCTGCCCCTGAATACGACTCATACACTGCATGAAGTCTTCACTGTTAATATATTTATTCCTAATAAGCTGGAAAATAAAACCAAGTAATTAGTTTAATGTGAAGTATAAATTAGGAAGTACCAGCTCATTTCACATGATCCGAACATTTATTACGCCGCTATTTTGTTATATATACATTGTTGGGGGACTAAATTGAAAAAAGCCCTAATACAGCTGAACTGAGAGTGAGAGAACATTAGTTTTAGTTGGTCCACATCAGCATTAGGAATAGTTATAGACGAGCAGCTCCCACGAGTCCCGAGTGTTGGGCGGGCGAATCCGCGGTTCATGTATACCGAAACACTGCTTATGGGACCCAGAAAATAGGGAATTCTTTGATAGACATGACGCATCACGCATTTAATTTCCATTTATAGCTTACACCTGGATTTGGCAATCTTACTTATTTTCTCTAATCGCTAACCCGCCAAAATTAGAACTTCCCTCTTCAATCCAAGACAAGCTTAGCTTTCTTTAATTTAATTTAATTAGGGTATCTCTCGAAGCTCCTCGTGCACTCCGAGTTGGACGACGCAAGAAACCATTTCCATCAGCTTTCTTTCTTTCTTGCGTATCTATCGCCATTTCTCTCTCCTTGTTTCCTTCCACGCGATCGAGAAATCAATCCGTCTCAGTTCTGAGTTCTGACGACCACCATGTACGGATTCAGAGGGTAAGTCATTTGCGATTCAATCTCTTCACCTTTATTTTATTTGATTATCATATCCCTTAGATCGATTGTTTAATAAGATTATAGTTTATTGAAAAGTCGATCATATTTAATGCCGTCAAAGGAAGTTGCAAGCGTCCTATCTTAACAAGATTCAAGAAGGTGTTCAGTTCAATGAATATTATAATTTCTTAAGACTTCTACTTCTACCTTTAATTTGGGTTCCTTGGCCAAGAATTTTAACACCATACCAAACATTTCTGCACTTGGAAATACTTGCATCTCTGTTTTTTTTTAATCATTTCCTAATATAGTAGTAATATTTCATGTCCATATTAATTTTTTTTTTGGTAATTAAAAAAAAGTTGGGACTGAGCTTGAGGGGTTCACTCTCCTTTTGTTTTCTTTCTTTTTCCGGTGATGAAAATTGAAGGGCTATGATGGGGCCTGGTGGGCTGATGTCTGACGGTGGGTTCTCAGATTGGGACTGTGGATATAGTGAGAGAATCTCAAAGAGGCCACGCTTCACTGAACCCAATCACTACTTTGGAGCTCCAGGCAGCCCTGCACATGGTTTAGCAGAGGCGTGCGACATGCCACCGACAGCTAGCGGATCTAATCGGGCACGAGTCTTCGGCCTGAACCCGTATGTGATGGGCACAACCTTCTTCCGCTCATCTTGTGCCAGTGGCATTCCACGTGGTGGGTCAACTGCCAGCTTGCACGACTTCCCTGGGGTGCGAATTCGTGGGTTGCCACTCAACTGCCAGGAGCGTGACATTTACAGTTTTCTTAAGGGTCTGGATGTTGTCGATTGCTTATTTATCAACAAGAATTGGCGGTTTACCGGGGAAGCATACGTGGTGTTCTCGAACCCTATGCAGGTACAGCTGGCACTGCAGCGGGTTCGTCAGAATGTGGGGCATAGGTATGTTGAGCTGTTTGCTTGCAAGAAGCGTGCCTACAATGTTGTGGCTGCTGAGGTGAGCATCTTTTTTTTTTTTTTGCTGTATAATTATGTTTCTGTTTATTTCACTTGATAGGTGATCTGCTATTTACATTGTTTTGCGAACTATATGTAATATTTTGCAGGTTCTTGGGAATAATATAAATATGTTATTTTGCAGGGTTTTTCAAACAATATATATATATATATATAGAGTATGGCTAAGTTGCTGCCGGCAGCATTTCGGCGAGGTGCTGCCGGCAGTGTTTCGGCCATTCCGGTGTTCAAACAGAAAATCCGAACCGTTCAACGTGTTCTAAATACTAAAATCTACTTGGAGACCAAATTTTACATTTTTTGGAATTTTTTTACTATTTATTAAGCCACTTTGAAAATTCCAGATCATATGGTCCAGACTGTTTTTACTGTTTACTCGGATCAGCAATTTTCAAAGTGGCTTAATAAATAGTAAAAAAATTCCAAAAAATGTAAAATTTGGTCTCCAAGTAGATTTTAATATAGATTGAACATTTATATAAAAAAATTTGTTGTTTGAACACCGGAATGGCTGAAACGCTGCCGGCAGCACCTCGCTGAAATGCTGCCGGCAGCAACTTAGCCATACTCTATATATATATATATATTGAGGAGGGATCGGATGACACCTCTTTTTGGTGACATCCGAGTTACCACATTCATTTTTTTCATTTTCAAAGTCCAAATCGTCGATCCAAACCGTTCAACATGATTATCTAAATAAAATGTACTTGCAGATCAAATTTTATATTTTTTTGAATTTTTTTACTATTTATTAAGATGGGTACAAAATTCAATGGTCTAAGTATGGCTGTTTTTTTGTAAAATACTTAATAAATAGTAAAAAAATTCAAAAAAATGTAAAATTTGATCTGGAAGTACATTTTATTGTGGAGATCATGTTGAACGGTTTGGATCGACGATTTGGACTTTGAAAATGAAAAAAATGAATGTGGTAACTTCGGATGTCACCAAAAAGAGATGTCATCCGATCCCTCCTCATATATATTTGGTGTTTTGCAGGTTATTTGAAGATATCTCTGGTGATTAATTATTCAAACTGTATCTCTTGAATAACATATTGACAACTTTACCCTTCTTCCTTCAGTCCATTTTTCTGATAATCCCAAAAGAACTAAATAAAGCTTAAAAGTTCTATGTTTTAAACCGCAGTGTGAGTAGATCATTTATTTATCAAGCAATTTTGTCTAGTTGTTATGAAAGAGCCAATGCAAAATAGTCGCCTTTTTTCTTGGGGTAAACTTTGATCTAACTGTGAGGTGTTATCATTTGAGAATTTAGCAAAAATTTGTGGAAAAACAAACCTGAAACTGATCATTCTGTTTCTCTTTTCTTTTGCTATAGTTCTATGTTCTAATGTTTAGTAATCTATCCCTTAATTTGCAGGTAAATTCTGGTAGAGGCAGGCGGTCCCCCCCCCCCCCGCCCCGAAACAAGCGGCCCCGTGATATGAATGACTATTGCAGCAGGTCTTAGTATAGCTAGGATGATATGATATGATATGATATGATATGATATGCCTGCTGCTAGTTACATTATGTAATATATTATATTTTTATCTGTTAAGTAAGGCACATGCAATTGTTGGATGACTAGTATATATTTGAGATGCTGGCTGACTGAGATTCAATTTTTGTTCTTCGTTTTCTCCTTCTCTTTATTTTTGTTTTGCTGTGATTCTCAGGGGCGGATTCAGGATTTTCGTCAGGGGGGCAAAAAAATATCGAATCGGGTTTAAATCCATTAACCAATTGAATACTCGATAAAAAATAATGCTTTAACTTATATTTTCCAATGCTTTGACTTGTAATTTCTAATGCTCTGACTTATAATTCTAATTACCAATCAAAATTCAACAAATTTATTTCAATTTTAACCCTAAATTTAACTCGAATTACAAATTAAACGTCCAGATGAGAGCAAAAAAATTCAAAAAAAGAAAGACCGTAGGATGCAAATCCAACAGTTGTAGGTCAGTTAAATTCACTGTTCACCGATAATTTAAGAATCAATATAATATAATATAGTGAGTGCATCTTCTTGTTTTTTTTTTTGTTTTTGCCATAAGAGTTTGAATTTTTTAAATAGCAGGGTAATTCTATAAAATTACCAAATTAGAGCGGACGGTTCCCGAAAGAGAGGATCCGCATCTGATTCTTTAGAAAATCCGAATCGCATCATCCCGTCAACAACTTTTTTTCTCTTCATCGAGCAGCACTGCAGCAGCGATAATTTTCACGAATCTTGATGAGATCGTACGGCCATCCCCCTCTCGAGTGTCGAGTGTCGAGTCTCGGCTCTCTCTCGGTCTTGGATTCAGTCTCCCATCAATTCCATCCCCCAATCAACTCAACTCAACTCAACTCAACTCCGGTCCTAATTTACCTTGAGAAATGAAATACTCGCACATATTTCTCAAGCACATAAAAGGATAAAACAGAGAGAGATTAATCAAAACTCAAAAGGGGAACTGAACTGAACTGAACAGCACAGCACAGGACGGAAGAGGTAATACAAAAATGGGGATGCAACAGAAGAAGGAGAAGGAGAAGGATCCTTCTTCGTTCAGCTACCAATTCCCAGATGGGGACCGCCGCCTCGCCTTCTCGCGCCAACCTTCCTTCCTTTACCCCTCCCCCTCCCCCTCCCCCTCCCCCTCCCCCTCCCCAAACCCTCTGATGCAGCGCTCCCACTCCTTCACTCGCTCCGATTCCAAGGACTCCACGCCCATCCTTCTCATGCTAGCGGCTCTAAGGGCTGTGGCCAACGGCAGCCGTCCCATCAAGCGCCTGGCGCTTATGATCTCTCTTAATGTCGCCTATTCTATGATTGAGCTCTTAATCGGCTTGTTTACTGCTCGTGTAGGTCAGTCCAGTGTCACTGCTTAATTTCAAATAATTTGCTATTTTCTCAACTTTCAAGAGCTCAATCTGTAGGCTATAGCTAGGCTGATTTCAAATAAGTACTTTACAAAGTAGGCTGATTTTTAGGACATTTCGATTCAATTATGATGTAATTTCTCATTCTTCCAACTACTTGTTATCTGGAGGCAATGGAATTTGGAACCTCACCTGAATGATTGCAATCTTTCATTTCAGGCTTAGTATCAGATGCATTTCATTTAACATTTGGTTGTGGGATTCTTACGTTTTCTCTATTCACCATGGGCATCTCTAGAAGGAAGCCTGATGAAACCTACACCTACGGGTTAGCATGTCTCATCTAATAGAATTCTGAATATGTTCTGCAATTTTGCTCAATCTCTGTAGTTAAGATTTTATAGCTGATGCTAGATCGATCCCCTAGCGTTAGAGTATGGCAAATCTAACCAAAAATATACCTTTTCAGTTTCAAGGTACACTGACTCAGACCGTCTTTTGTAGGTATAAGAGGTTAGAAGTTTTGGCCGCCTTTACTAATGCTGTAAGCTCTTCCCACTTATATAAGTGCCTATTTAACAATGCTAAGTTTTTTCATAAATTGTTTTTATAAGAAATGGCTAAAATATTAACCTAGGGGCTATGTTTAACGCCCATGTAGACAGCTGTTTCTTCTTTTTTTGTCATTCTCACTGGCTGTTGAAGCTCTCCATGCCTTCATGCAAGATGAATCTGAGCACAAGTAATGCTTACAGCTCCAGCTTTATACAATTTATTATTGGAAATTTCAATATACTTAGAGCTTGTGTTTGCTTTTGTTCAATTTGGGCCCTGTAAACAATTCTTTTTCAATTGAACCTTGCTATTAGTTGCTGCTATAGACAGTCCAGCACTAAACAGACAAATATCTCCTCAGAGAGGACCTCTCTATAATATATTCCTAAATGCACCATTTTATGATTTAGCAATCTGTAGGCTAGTGGCATCTGATCTGTGAAACTTTCTGTGTGTTATGTAACCTTTTTAATTAGGACGTATGTATAATTTTTGTCATCTCTTATGTGGTTCTTCTAACTAACTGAAGGGCCCATATAAATGAATAGGATTAGCCCAGCAGCTTAATAGAACAAATAAAAACTTGGGGCCCATTTTTGGAACTTCCTGTTTTTGTTGTCATCTTTAATCAGTGATTATTAATCCTGATAGATATGTACAATCTCTAGGCATTACCTGATTGTGTCGGCTGTGACAAACCTCTTGGTAAATTTGCTTGGTGTTTGGTTCTTTCGGAGCTATGCTCGAGTGAATATTGGTACCATCTTTTTCTATATCATATTGGTATCATTTTCAGAATTTATTTCTGTCAGGTGTCAAAGTACTTGTGTCATGCACTAAATTTTACTTTAAATTTGGAACAGTTTATTGGAAGCCTGAAGATATGAATTATCACTCTGTCTGCCTACATGTCCTTGCTGATTCAATAAGGAGGTGGCTGTTTTATATAATGAAATCTTTATTTTCTGTTTATTTTCCAGATTTTTTTTTTAATTTATCTGTAACAAGGTTCCAAAATCTGGGTTTTGCATAATAATCCCCAAAATTTGTATTGCATATCATGGTACAATGCCTGAGACCCGTTCTGGACTGCTGGTTCGCTACCAACCCAATTCTGCTTTATTAAAGGAATTTCATTAAATTATGCTTATATTGGGTTTTACCTCCAAATTAAGTTTGCTGAGGTTTCTTTGTTTATGACAATAAGCTGGTAGATATTTCAACGAGTAATAGTCATTAATGGCTAAATTTTTCCGTTAGAAGCCAAACATCACAAAATTGTCTTCATAATACAAGGCTGTGTTCTGATTCTCATCTAGCTCTTTTAAACTTTTATCAGTGCAGGTTTGATCCTGGCATCTTGGTTTCTGACCTTGGGGTAACATCACTGACTACTTTTTCTCTCATTCTTTAAATTCTGAAAGTCTGATTGCCCATCTAAATCAACTTTCTCTAAAAATTTGAATTTATAGGGTTGAGAATGCAGAGGTGCTGTGCTTGGGAATTGTTTCTGTAGCAGTTTTCATGCTGGTGTTGCCGCTTTTTAAGGCAACTGGTAGCATTTTATTGCAAATAGCTCCTTCAAATATTCATCCTTCTGCTTTCAACAAATGTTCAAGACAGGTAAATTTACCTTTGACAAAATACTGCAAGTGCATTCTTAAGTTGGGAATTTGAATTTTCTGTTATACTCATAAGAATCTACAACTTAGTTTATTGGTGTTCCAAAGCATAATTTCTGAATTCGGAACTACAAGTTAAAGAATAAACATACTACTATACTATTTTGCCTCCAAGTTATTATGCCCCATAACTTTTGGTTATTTATAGGATCATTTGATAGTTGGTTTGAAGAATGCACAATTCTTGTTTACAGTTCTATTAAAAGTACTGCACAACTCATAGAATTGTTGGTTTCTTTTTTGCACTATTAGATTATTAATACTAAAAATAATTCCTCAGATTGCAGGTCTTGAAGAGGTATTGGAGGTATCACAAGCACGTTTCTGGGAACTGGTACCTGGTTATTCCATTGGCTCTATCTCTGTTCAGGTACCATTACAAATTATGATATTTGTACCAATAAAAGGGTGCCAATGATTTTCTTAATTCTTTGATTCATTGAATATCAACTCCCAATATTCTCAATGAATGTTAACTCCTAATAAAAAAATAAAATAAAGAAAAGAAACAGTTTTGGTGCTCAGCTGATACATACCATACCTTAATGGATTTATTGGTACAAGTTGATAAGCTAAGGATCATTATTTTACTGCTTGCCGGTCCACCTATGCTAGAAGTCCTCAATGTGGTATTAAGACCAGTGAATCTATGATTTACATGCCCACATTATCATCCCAATTATTTATTTTTTCATTGTTCTTTTGATTAGGTGAAGAATGGAGTCAATGAAGACCCAATCCTTCAACATGTCAACGGATTGTATAATGATTTGGGAATACAAGATTTGACTGTTCAAATAGATTATAGGTAGCTTTTTATTTCCTTGTTCTCTCTTTCATTTGGTCGTTGGTTGTTCAGTTGTGTTTATTTTTCCCTATTTTTATAAATTCGTTTCGTTGCAGCCATGGGAAGCATTAAAATTGGCTTTTTTTTGTTTAAATTTAGGGGTTACTATTTACAGTGTATTACAAGGGATAGTTTTTATTAAGAATTACGGCTCAAAATAGGTTTTAGTTTGACCACAATTTTTTTTTTCGTTTTTCTTCCATTCGTGCAATATACTATATCATTAAACCTGGCTAACAGGAATTTAAGTAATTTTAAATTTTAAATTTTAAATAGAGCTGTATATTTTTATCTTTCTCCTAGTGTAGATAATAAAATAAGCATCTCCCAGGAAGAAAGAAGACTTTTCTAGAGAACAAAATAAGCATCAATAAAATAAATATGATGCTGCAGATGCAAGGTACTATATATAATTGCACTGAAATAAAAAGGGTGGACTATTTCTGCTACTCGTTTGGTAAAAAGAGCTTGACATTGGAGATGTATAGAGGAGAGGCAGCATAGCAAGTGTTTTGTGAAACCTATATATGACAATAGGGTTTCAATAGATGTTTGTTTATATGCTGTCATAAAGTATGAAGGCTAATTAATGTTATTGGACGAAGTGATAACTGATAAAAGAACAAGGCCCAAAATGAATCTCATTTCTAGAGTACCAAATTAGGATTGATTTATTTTTCATAAGAGAATACTTTGTAAACAATCTTAGTTGCCTAACAGAAAGCATCCAATATTAACAACACTGAAATTATGCATCATTAATGAACACACGTCCCTTTTTTTACTCGTAGTTTACCAATTCAATTTAGGATTCATAAATAGAACTTTACGCCATCAAATCATATAATACTACAATGTTAATAAATGTTCCATACATCTTGCAGCAAGCACCAATTCTAACAGATTTGGTTATCAAAATATAAAAAATCAAAACAGGTACAGGGTGATTTAACTCACCTGGGAAGCTAACAGTGATACATCTTTTTCCACAACCCAAGCAGAAACTGTTGAGATTTAAAGTTGTATTAGGGGTTATATTGTAAAAGTGCAATTATCCAGGAATCTAGGGACCTATATGTAAACGGGTATATATATATATACCCAACTGTTGGAATAAACTATTAGGTTTTGAATCACTTTTTGGTATCAGAGCACAGCCGCCCACCCCTTCCCTTCGTTCTTCTCTGTCTGCTCCACTCTGATCTAGTTACGTAAAAGAAACAAAAAGGGGGGTTCGCTCCTACTCCTCATTCGCTCCTCTCTTCTTTCCGCCTAACTCTCACCAGAGGCGTCTCCTCTCAATCACCCGTGTGGGGGGTTGTTCCCCACAGCCCATGAGGGGAGAAGGTTGATGGGTTAAGTGCAGCCCTAGTTCGGCACAAAACAGATCCGGAACAGGAGGTGTCCATTTCGAACAAAGGGCTCAAGGACAGGATATGTCCAGTTTGGAGAATATTGAATCTGCTACAGTAACCGCGAGTTTGTGGATTTGGTACAGTAATGGGTGCTACAGTACCGTGAACAGTGATTTCAGCAATGGATTTTGCTGTTGGTATTGTTTGATTTAATTTTTTGTGGGTCGGATCAAGAAGAGGAAGGAAGTCACGTATAGACTTGGATCCTCGTGAGTGACCAATGGAGAAGCTTATCGAAAAGCTAGAGCCAGAGGATGTGAAGACATTGGTTCAGCTTTTGAGAGACTCTAAGGGGGCGAATACCTAGACATCGGGCCAACCACAGACGAAGTTGGATCTCCCACCAGTGGACATAAAACTTGATGGACCAGGGACTTATCTGAGCTGGTCACAACGGATCATATGGGCACTTCAGGGTAAGCGCCTCGACGGGTGGTTGACAGGGGAGAAGAGTGAGCCAGCACAGAACACAGCTGAGCTGGAGGATTGGAGATCCACACATGCGCTACTGTGTACCTGGTTGCTCAACTCGATGGTACAATCGATCTCTGTGACAGTTGATGGCCTCCAGAGTGTGCCGGATATATGGGCCAAACTGAAGAGGACTTATGCGGGGACAGAGAACAATATGCGAGTATTCCAGATTCAAAACCAGATAGATGAGGTGGTTCAGGGAGATAGGACGATCCAGGAGTATGCCGTAGATCTAGAGAGACTATGGGCAGACTATGACCACTTCTCGCCAAGGAAAAGTTGCAATGATCCGGAATGCAAGAAAGATGAGAGCTTTCATCAAGGAAGGACTATGCGGTTCTTGAAACATCTCAACCACGCATTCGATCAGAGGAGATCGGTGCTCCTTACTCAAGCGAAGATCCCCCCACTGGACGAGGCAATTGCGGCTATGATGCAGGAGGAGAGTCGCATGAAGTTGCACTTCGAAACTAGTGGAAGTGCGGGGATGCATTCAGCCTTGACAGTCTCGAACTCAGGTATGACAGGGGTTCAGAGGGAGACTCGCAAGTGCTACAACTGTGGAGAAGTGGGGCACCTGAGCAAGGCTTGTCCTAAGCCACCTAAGGAGAGAGAGATAGGTGGGCGAGGACAGTCTGGAGGTCGTGGCCGTGGACGTGGGGGTCGTAGAGGAGGCAGAGGTGGGGGCTACCGGGCACATCTGATGATAGATTCACTGGAGGAGGAGATAGGCTTCACTGAGGAGGAGCACGAGCTCTTCGAGATGCTAAAGAGGAAGCATAGAATGGTAGGTGGAGGAAAAAAGAGCATGACAAACCAGACATTCACATCTGACACCAGGGGTAACTTTGTTGCTACTTCTGCTGTTCCTGACTCATATACTGCACATGCTCTTGCCGCTATACCTCCCACTAGATCATTAGAGTGGATCATAGATTCTGATGCATCTCGTCATGTGGCAGGGCTTCAAGTGAGTTCTCCTCTTACACTCGTTTGGCCTCTCCAGAAAGCATTCAGACAGCGGATGGCACGGTCCAGCCTGTGGTCGGTAAGAGTACGGTTAAATGTACCGATTTAGTAGCATTGTCCAATGTATTGCATGCTCCCTCATTTCCAGTGAACCTATTGTCTATCAGTGTTATTATCCTCCAACTAAATTGTGTTGTTTCTTTTGATATTCCCAAGGTGATCTTCAAGGAGAAGAGGACGGGCCGGAGACTTGGGACTGGCACGTGGCATAGAGGATTGTGGTACATGGATAGAGAGGGGATGGATTCAGCGCTGACATCCTTGGTAGAGGGGGCAGGAGTAGGTGGTTCTAGGATGACTGTAGAGGAGATATTGCTACAGCATCATCGGCGTATGGGGCATACTTTATTTACTGTTTTGAGTCTGTTGTACCCTTCATTGTATGAAAGGGCAAATAAAGAAAAGCTAGTCTGTGATGCTTGTGAGTTAGGGAAGCATACCAGAAGCTCCTATCATAGTTCTGGGAATAGGAGTTCTGGGGTTTTTGATCTTATTCACTCTGATGTATGGGGGCCTTGTCCAGCAAATACAATTAATGGTTATAGATATTTTGTGATTTTTATTGATTGTTTTTCTCGTGTTACTTGGTTGTATTTGATGAAAAATAAGAGTGATGTACTTGCTTGCTTCAAAGACTTCGGATATCGATGAATGTCCTGAAACACTTGTGGGGGCAAGCGGTCTTGACAGCTGCTCAGCTGATCAACAGGCTGCCCTCGAGGATATTGGATTGGAAGTCCCCTTGTGAGATGTTAAAGGGTGATAATGGAGGAGTTCTCTCTTTGAAAGTGTTTGGTTGTGTGTGTTTCGTAAAAGACAACAGACCAACAGTGGGGAAGCTGGATCCCAAAGCAGTCAAATGTGTCTTTGTAGGTTACTCGGCAACTCAAAAGGGGTATGTGTGTTGGAGCCCAGTGGAGAAGCGGGTGTTTGTCAGTATGAATGTGACTTTCCGCGAGTATGAGCCATACTACCCCTTGAGAGTGACCTCACCCTTTGGTGACTCGCCAGATAATAGAGAGATTGGGCGAGAGGGGGAGAAAAGTAAGGGTGAGAGATCGATTCAATTAGAGGGTCTTGTTTTGAGAAAAGAATCGGCTGAGGATGGGCCGCAAGAAGAAGAGGAAAGTAAGATAGAAGAAGTATAAGAGGGAGGAGGAGGAGAGACTCAGGCTCAGGGGGAGTTGAGGGTGTACCAGAGGAGGAGAAAGGTGAATGTACCTATGTCTACACCACTCGTGCCAAGTTCCTTGTCCCGGCCTTCTCCGATTCCTGAGACACCTACACCAGACACCACAAACTCAGGTGATATGTTTCCTCTCTCTCCCACACAGACTTTAAGGAGGACCTCTCGCAGTAATGCGGGAAATCCTCCTGATTGTTTTGGCTTTCCACATGAAATTGACCAGTCTATGAATTACTCTAACATATCACCTGAATATGGAGCATTCATTGCATCTTTGGACATTGTCTCTATACCCAAGTGTTGGCAGGTAGCAAAAGGGGACCCAAAGTGGAAGGCAGCCATGCATGAAGAACTGAGGGCACTCGACAAGAATCGCACATGGGAGTTAGTGCCACTACCAGCTAGAAAAAGGGCAGTTGGATGAAAATGGGTCTTCACTGTAAAGCAAAACCCAGACGGGCAGGTCGAGCGCTACAAGGCACGCTTCGTGGCAAAAGGGTACAGTCAGACATATGGCATCGATTATGATGAGACTTTTGCACCTGTAGCTAAAATGAGCACCGTCCGGACTTTGATCTCTCTAGCAGTGAATGGTGGGTGGAAACTACACCAACTAGATGTAAAGAATGCATTTCTTCATGGGGATCTAGTGGAGGAGGTGTATATGGATATACCACCAGGATTTGGCACAGATGAGACAGTTAGCAAGGTCTGCAGATTGAAGAAGTCTCTTTATGGGTTAAAGCAGTCTCCTCGAGCTTGGTTCGATAGGTTCAGGAGAGCTATGATAGGTATGGGATACCAGCAGATCAACGCCGACCACACTGTGTTCGTTCGACGAAATGGGGGCCACATTACTATGCTTGCAGTATACGTGGATGACATGATCGTCATAGGGGATGATGAGAAGGAGATTGCTCAACTCAATGTGAGACTGGGCAAAGAGTTCGAGGTGAAAGATTTGGGCTTGCTTCGATACTTTCTTGGGATCGAGATAGCACGAGGAGCAGAGGGGATTGTTCTCTCCCAGAGAAAGTACACACTAGATCTTCTCACCGAAACAGGTATGTTGGGGTGCAAACCTGCAGTGACACCAATCGACCAAAGGTTCAAGCTGAGTGCAGAGGCCGGAGAACCAATTGATCGCGAGAGATACCAGAAGTTGGTAGGCAGGTTGATCTATCTAAGTCACACGCGTCCCGATATCTCTTTTGCAGTGAGCGTGGTGAGTCGCTACATGCATGATCCGAGGAAGGATCATATGGACGCAGTGTATCAGATCCTGAGGTACTTGAAGAGTGCCCCTGGAAAAGGGCTGATATTCAGGAAGAATGGCCATGTGAGCATTGAGGGCTACTGTGACTCTGATTGGGCGAGCTGTGCCGATGATAGGAGATCCACCTCAGGTTATTGCATCTTTGTTGGAGGCAACTTGGTCTCTTGGAAAAGCAAGAAGCAGTCTTTGGTGGCAAGATCGACAGCAGAAGCAGAGTACAGAGCTATGGCCTTGGGAGTTGCAGAATTGTTGTGGCTAAAAAGTATGTTGGTAGAGCTGAAGCTGGATCAAGGAGCCAAAATGAAGTTGTGGTGCGACAACAAGTCAGCCATCAGCATTGCCAACAATCCAGTGCAACATGATAGAACAAAGAATATCGAGATCGATAGGTTCTTCATCAAGGAGAAGTTGAACAGTGGGCTACTGGAGTTAGGACATATTTCAACTAAAGACCAAGCAGCAGATTATCTGACGAAATGACTCAGTTCGTTAGACTTAACTAGAGGTTGTGACAAGATAGGCTTAATGGATATCTTTCGCCCATCTTGAGGGGGAGTGTTGAGATTTAAAGTTGTATTAGGGGTTATATTGTAAAAGTGCAATTATCCAGGAATCTAGGGACCTATATGTAAACGGGGATATATATATATATACACCCAACTGTTGGAATAAACTATTAGGTTTTGAATCACTTTTGAAACCAACTGGAAATGGGAAAAATTAATTAAAGAGGTAAAATTTGGGCAACTCTCTAGACAACAGTCAACTTCAGTCTATTATTCCAATACTATTTACAATCCCCACAAGATCAACTGTGGAACTTAAAATAACAAACTAATTTAACTTCTCGTCTCTGACTCATCAAGAAAAAAAAAAAAAAAAAAAGGTAACAGTGATGCTGAGATAATACATCCTAAGCAGTAGAGGTTGTCATACAACACTACATCAGAGAACGTCCACCTTCTCACCATGATCTTCAACAAGCTGAACACCAGAAAGTAAACCAATAAAAAAAGGACTAATCCACCACACCATGCATTGCAGTTCTGGCTTTAGATACAGGTATACATAATATATGCATATACAACCAAGGGCAGTTTCAGTCCAGTCAATAATGAACTGGCAAATTTTGTCCTTTTTGTTTGATCGGAGTTCTGTGGCTTAAATGGCTACATAATACAAGGTTTGATCGGAGGAGTTCTTGCTCTTCTGTTCACTCTCATTCTCTGACTCTGACTCTGACCCAGAACTCGAGTTAGACCCGCTGGAGTCATCCGAACTTGACCCGGATTCATCCTCCAACTCGGATGCAGGCTTCTGCTGCATTATGAGATGGGGCATGTTCATGAGATACTCTCTCAGACTCTCGGTGATGCCTGCAAAACCAATGGATGTGAATTGATGGCGAACCATGTATTCTTGGAACCATCTTTTGGGAAGATCGACTCGAATGAATCCTGCATTGTGGGGTCATTCAGAAGCCGTATGCCCAAATGCTCTGACAATTCCTGTCAGAAATAAAACAAGGCATGATTATTCCAAGATTACCCTTGGGGGCATTGACCTTGTTGACCAGACCGTTGATGCTCTTTCTCAGAGCATCCCAGCTGAGCCGCCGGTAGGGCTCGCTCAACTTATCATCGACATCACGCATCATTTGTGCCATGCGGTGGGGTGGGAACCTGGGATGTAGATGCCACCAGTCCTGCCAGTGAGAGCAGCCGGTATTGCCTTGGGAATCGGCGGGGGAGGGGATGGCGGTGGCAGGTTTTCTTCAGCTTGTTGTTCCCTTTCTTCTCGTTTGTTTCTGTCAGAGTCCCTTCCATAACCAAAGGAGAGTTTTCTGAGATGGACAATATAATATAGAAATATGGGTAAGCATTCAATAATGAAGAAAAAACTTGTATTCCTGAATCAAATAAAGGGTACAGATTCATTCCGTGCTACCATGCATTCTATAATGCAACTGAATTGTAGTAGTCTAATTACCTTTAATTTTGTGATGTTGTTATGAATTGAGATAGTGACAGTGTAGTTGATCGAAGAGCCCTCAGTTATAAAGGGTTAGAATCTGTTGCAACACTTTTTCCAAAAAAAAAATACAGATGCAAACAGCCCATCCTCTCTAAAGCTTCATTAAGTCTTATTTGCTCAGTCTAGTATTTTTGTAGAAAATAGCTCTGATTTCAACATATTTGCACAAGCTAGTATTTCAACATATTTGCTCTAAAGAAAATGAAATTATATGTTTACCTTGCCGTGGAATTTGATGCTTCCAACTGTGAATAATTGAAGAGAAGAGAAAGTAGAATAGAGTGTTTTATTGATTGTATTTTCTGTGACTTTACATTTACAGAGAAGGCCTTATATAGGCAATATGAAGAATGCTTAACAATCTGTAACTACTCTAACTAACTGCTATAACAACCTAACAGCAAGTACAGTTGTCTGTAACTAACTTTAATCAGTAACACTAACACCAACCCTATATCTTAACTCTTGTACTGAGTTGACCAACTCAGCTGCTCCATCTTGATAGATTAAAGATTATAAATAATTACACAAATTAACATATTTAAATTATGCGGTTTAGGCCAGATCAACATGTATAAAAGAATTACCCATACAGGCTGATTACTGCATTGGGACAGGTTTCAATAAATTTCCTACAACAGTTAGCCTGAAAAACCAAATCAGAAAGAAAAATAATAAACAAATAATCGCTTGGAAGAGCAACAGTAGAAACTAATTTTTATTAACATGCATTAACAAGCCAATGATCAGTCCCATGTCAATTGCAAATAAGCCTATTTAGAAGGATAAATATGCATGCTGGCTTCTTTTATTTCCAATTCTAAACAAAAGTATTCCTGGTTAGTGGCAACTCTAGCTATTACCAACCACTAATTAACAACCAAGGTACCAATCACCATACGTTATGGTCTCGATATCATTATATCATCAAGACATTGTATCCATGCACCTGTTATGTATGTCCCAACTCTTGCCTACAACAAGACTTGGCTCGCTAATAGATCCAAACGAGATGAGCGAGAAAGGATAATTTGAGCACTTTCAGAAAGAAAGAAAAAGTGAAGATATGAGAGTCAGGAGAGATACATCTCAAGATTATTAAGAACGCATGCTTTTCATTTATGAGTTTAATATAGAATCAACTGAGAGAGATATTTCAGAGTTACTTTAGTGGTCATTTTGTAATTCCATCACATCTTTGATCAAATTGAACAAAATAAATGGGAGAGACTGATTTGCACATTTTCAGTATGTACATGTACTACCACATTTCAATGAATTAACAGAAACGCAAGGTGATGATTTGGAACAATCGCTATACAAAAGGAGCTAACAGCAACAGGTATAGCACCAAATTGCTACACGAAAATTTCATAAATTGTTAAGAAAGAACGGACAAGTAATGGCACATACCGCAATTGAGGAGTCAGTGCTTGCGTAAATGGAACTGTCGGAGAATTGATGACACGCTCAAAGCATAGAGAGCAAAATCGAATTAAAAAAAAGAAGGAAAATGCAAAAAGAGAGAGAAAAAAAAAAGCAATTCAGCAATCGGAAAACCTGGCTAATCGAACGTCAGGCAAGCGAAAAGATGACAAATCTGAAAAACAAAATCTAAAAAAAAAAAAACCCAGGGATCAAACTGTGCAGTTCGAGAAGATATCAACAAGGAAGAAGAGACGAACAAATCGACCAACAAATTCAAATTGAATAGCCAGAAAGTTAAAGGGACAAAACTTGTACAGATTGAAACTAACTACGAGCTAAACAAATATGAAAAGATATGCAAAAAGGGAAAGCAGTAGTTTCAGTAAAACAAGAAATGAGAAAAAAATTTGGACCATTTCTCGATTTGTGCGTGTCATCCTTGCGCAGGGGCCATGCTAATCTTCTCTGTATCGTTCCAATTTTATCGGATGTCTCCGAAGAGACAATAGAGCATGCTAGAGTGTCATATATTACCGCGTCTGTAGTTTTTGTTTCCTTACTGTGGGACTAACTTGTAATTGCGTTTTCCTAGTTCCGGAATGGGGAAAACGCCTACGAAGATTTGTTCTTTACATAAACAGGTTCTATTGAAAAAATTCTGCATATAGAGTCATAGACCATCTGACCATGTACAAATCTGCTGTTGGTATTACTGCGGTTCTCTACAACACAAATTGTAAACCGGGTCCAAGCGAGAAATTATTGCAGGAGCCATTACGAACTGCTAGCAATATGAGGCTCTAATCTTCATTGATTATTATTTATTTGGGCTTTTATGGCCCAACAAATTGCTAGCAATTGCGGTTACGACCTACCTACCTATCAAATTTTATACGACTGGAGCCATTAGCCCATTGGCCATTACCAACTGTAATCTTGATGTGGATTGTGGGCTTGGTGGGAGTTCACAATTTGTCCAAACAACTGGATACTATTTCTATTTCCTTTTTTTTTTTCTCCTTTTTTAATAATTTCTATAAATAAAAAAATTATAATTATGGAAGGTGTAATTTATTGGATACCATGTTTTAGAGTTATAAGAGAAGAAAATATGTTGTACAGTTTTGAATCAATTAATGTTTCTGTACTCTATTTGAACTCTTTTTAGCTGCTTCAGCTTCAAACCAAAAAAGGCACATCCCCTAATAAGCTCAAATTAAACAAAAAATGTATAATTGAAAATTAAAAACAAGTTAGTGCAGGTATTACTCAAAGGACTTAGGAGAACATGATACAAGTAAAAGAAAATGAGGAGATAACTACAAAATTGAAAAGTCATATATTCATCACCTAAGAGAGATCCATTACAATTTGAATTAAAAAAGGAATTTAAATATTTTGCTATTAGTTTCCGTATTTTAATTGAAACAAACGGAAATAAGCATAGAATCTCCAAAAAAATGTAACATGTTGGTTTCATTCTTGAACGTTTCTCTAGTTCTCTTAAAAATGGATGGCCTCATAATCATCTTCACTAGTAATATTGTAATGTATTTACATGTACAATTTATAAATTTTAAAAATCGTTTTATCTTCATTAGTAATATATTTACATGTAAAATTTATAAATTTTCGAAATCGTTTTATGATATTATGTACATGAGATTTGTTTGTTATATTTTTGGTTTAAATTATATAAGCCATGATAATCTTTCTTAAAATACTGAGCAATGAAAATCTTGCACTAAATATTGCTCCTGTGCAATTAATATAGGCAGAAATTGCAACTCTTTCGAACTTAGAAAAATCCTTTTTAAAATGTAACTCAAAAAATTGTGTCCTAATTTGCATTTCTCTTCCTTATATATTGCACCAAATGAGAAAGGCAATTAAATTAAGAAACTTAATCTCTCCTCCATCGCCTCTATTTCATCTCTACTGATCTCTCCTTGATAATTCTATAATTCATAAACCAAATCCACCATGAAAACTCCTATTCCCTCTTTACCAAGTTCTCCGTGCAAGAGCGGCCATCCTTTTCTTCCCAACTCTCAAAAGAAGACACTTTTTATTACTAATTTCATAGATGTACGAAATTTCATCCATGTTTACTCAGAGGCTCCTCCAATGCCCGGTCTTCCTCTTCCTCCAACTACCCGAAAAACACTTTTTCTCGACCTGGACGACACACTGATTCGCCAAGTAGAGCTGCCCGATCAGTACGACTTTGCTACAAAAACTCACTACATTATCAAGCGACCCGGCGTGGAGAAGCTGCTCCAGGTTGCCACTGATAATGACTTTGAGATTGTCATCTTTACGGCCGGGGGTAGAGATTATGCTTCCCCTATCATTGACTGGCTCGATCCAAATGTGCTCATCACACACCGGTTGTATCGGGATTCATGCAAAAGAAACATACGAGGGATACCTATTAAGGATCTTACTTTGACTGGTAGGAGCCTCGATAGGTGCATTATCATCGATGACCTATGGCAGCGGGTGCCTCAAAGGGAGAATGTTGTCATGATAAAACCGTTCAAGGGTGGTACGCAGGATTCTGAGCTGACGAGGTTGCTTCGGTTTTTTGAGATCGAGAGCAGATATGAGGATCTTCGAGATGCAGTGAGCCATGTTAATGTGAGTTTTGGTTTTGGGCGTCTGAATTTGTCAACATATATGGTTAATTTACTCTTATTCTTTTTGGGCTAGCTAGCTTCCAAATATGGGATATATATGTACTTTTTTTCAACCCAAATTGGTTAGTTATACTTATAATGCAATGCTATATATATAACCAAAGAACAATTGTCGATTATGATTGGAATTTTAGTTTGAGCTGTCTTACAGTTTAAATATTAATATTGATGGGTCATATTTGTTATATCTGCCTTTTTATTTCTTTTGACAGGAATCATTTGAATCATTAATGGAGATGGAAATTATGATGAAGACATTAATTGAAGAGATCAATTGTTGTTAAAATAAATTGAGTAGAATAGAATCCATCTTAGCCCTTCATCATATATAGATCGATACATTAGGATTGATCAAGCATTAAATGAACAAGAGTAGGTGGTACAGTTGTACTAATAAATACCACAAATAGGTATAGGTATAATACCCACGGTACCAAAATATAACCGTTGAAACATGTAATATAAATAGAGTAGTATCTATGTAAAAATAAAGGTCTTTTCAATATACAAAAATTCATCTCCGCAGATTTCATAATTACAAAAATTCATCGCCTCTTCTCTCTTTTTCTCTACTGTTGTGTTTGAGTGAATTGTAAGTAGGATAGTTTAAATATTGATGGGTCATATTTGCTTTTCTTTTGACAGGGATAAAAACATTGAGACATTTTAACCCTAGCTTGCCTTATTCATAAATAATAACCTCGAGTTTATTGGATGTTTTTTTTTTTGCATATTTTGATATTGAGTTTAAATTTTATCTTGTGTTGTAGTTGTCCCTCAAGTTGATTTTATTTTATTTCAATAATGAAGCATGTTATACTATTCTATTTCTCTCAAGTTTGTCCATGTTCTCATTTAATGATGTGCGAAAAAATGACATGCTTTGTTCTTACTCTTGAAACATAAAGAAATAGGCATATTTAGCCCCTGAATTTAATTGAAACATACAGAAATGGACATAAAATGAGCAGGAATGATCATAACATGCTGTTTTCATTCTTGAACCGATGACCTCATAAGTCATAATTAATTACCTCCTTTATGATAGCATAATTTAGTTTGAACCAAAAATGTGAGGTAGAAAAGCAAAATAATTTCTCTCACCACTGAGTTAGTAATGTCAAAAGTATTATTTTATTCATTTATCCTGTCCATATATATAGTATCTGGTAATTAGGTGATCATGAATAAATAAAAAATTCTGTTAAGTTAACGGGTAATAATTGTTTTCACTAATCTAACGGATAAGCTTATCGGGTAAAGGTATAGGTAAAGACTATTTTTATCTGTTTAAGATTTGTGCGAACAGATTTAGAACTTAATAAATTTAAAATAGTTCAATGAATCAAATTGTCTGTGTAAATTTCGATGCAGATCGAACGGTTTATATCGGACTTTGAATGAGACATTGTCCAAAGCGCTTTGAACAAAAACCCCAGCCTAGAATAAAATAGAAATAAGACTAATTTTATATAGTAACATTGACATCCAGTCACACCTGCACTGAAAATTGCCTCTGTGAAGACAGAAAAGGCAACTCTTCTCTTATTGCAGAATTTAGCAAAGTTCACTTTAAATTTAAAGTTAAACGCTTAGAAAAGTGGAATAACTAAAAATAGTTCTACCGACAAGGAGAGCGCCTTGTGAACTTCAAAAGTAACTGAAATTTTTTTGTTTCCTAATATGGGGTTCCTTTTCCTTGTATATATTGCACCTAATCAGAATAAGGCAATTAAGGAAACATAATATATATCTCTCCTCTGCCGCCTCTGCTAATTAATTCATCTCTAGTTCTCTACTCTTTCGCTCATCATTCAATTATTCACAAACCAAATCCACCATGAGATCTCCTATTCGCTCTTTACCAAGTTCTCCGTGCAAGAGCAGCCCTCCTCCCCTTCCCGACTCTCAAAAGAAGACACTGTGTATTAGTGTCTTCAGAACCATAATCCACACAAGTCTAAATCCACCACCCGGTGCTTACGACTTCTCCCTGGATTTGGTAAAAAATGAGAAGACCTCGACCTTGTATGTTATATTGCGCCCTGGACTCCATGAATTTCTCCATGCTGCCAAGAAAGCATGTTTTGAGATTGTTACATTCACCTGGTGGCCGCAAAAATACGTCTCTCAAATACTAAACCAGATCGACCCGAATGGACAGATAATAACTCATAAGTTGTTTCATAACTACTTTCTCAAGACCGGGAACAGGAAGGCTGTTATGGACCTGACGCTAACAGGAAGGATGAAAGATCGATCTGTGATAATAGACAAAAATCCAAATTTATGTGTGAAGCAATGGCGTAATGCCATCAAAGTTAGCCCGTTTACCGGAGATAATAATGATGATGAGTTGTGGAGATTGTTTAGTTTTTTCCAGGCACAGGGAAATTTTATAGATGTACGAAATCTTGTCCATGTTTGTTCGAAGGCTCCTCCAATGCCGGGTCTTCCTCTTCCTCCAACTACCCAAAAAACACTTTTTCTTGACCTGGATGAGACGCTGATTCGCCATATATTTGGTGAGCCGCCTGATCGGTACGACTTTGCTACCGAAATGTGCTATGTTATAAAGAGATTTGGCATGGACAAGCTGCTTCAGGTAGCCACTGATTGTGGCTATCAGATTGTTATTATGACTGCCAGTGTTAGAGAATATGCTTCCCCTATAATTGACAGGATCGACCCAAATGGGCTCATCGCACACCGGTTGTATCGGGATTCGTGCAAAAGAAACAAACGTGGGATGTTTATTAAGGATCTTTCTTTGACTGGTAGGAGACTTGATAGGTGTATTATCATCGATGACATCTGGCAGCGGGTGCTGCAAAGGGAGAATGTTGTCAGGATAAAACCGTTCAAGGGTGATATGAAGGATACTGAGCTCAAAAAGGTGCTTCATTTTTTTCATGTCGAGAGCAGATATGAGGATCTTCGAGACGCAGTGAGCTATGTCAATAAGTGGTTTGGGCATCAGGATTTGTGAACCTATTTTATTATTATTACTTTTTTTTGGCTAGATTATTAATATGGGATATATGCTTGTAAGTTCTAGCATTGCGAACAATTAGTCCTAGCTTGGTTGTTCAATTCATTTTTTATGTTTTAACTCAATTGTTACACACGCCTGAAAAAAGATGAGTCTGGTCAAAGAGAATGAATGGTTGATTATGTATGTGATTTTATTTAGATTTTATTTTTTTCGTTTAACTTTATTGTATTTGGATTTCTGGTAGTGGACAAATTTGCATTTAATTACCAAATTTAAGTTACCAGAAGCAATGCTATCTTTTGAAATTCTCTCATCAGTATGAACTATCATGAGTGAATCCGGTGTGAATTTGTACTGAGTGAGGGGTCTTATTGCATAAAAACAAACACTGTCTCATATAGAGATGATTGGAATATAGGCTGCATCCGCCAACGGGTTTTCCTGAAATCCACCAAATTTGCCCGTGTATAACTCGACTCCTTCGATCACACACCAGACATTGCAAATGAGCAACTGGTGCAAAGAGCTTTGCGCTGCTCGTGACGGGAATTGCCTGGCAAGGCCTCCAAAATTGTGGTTTTACTGACCATACGTGCTTTTTAAGGGTTGTTGTACAGGGCTGGGTACGTAATTAATGTCACAGTGCTGTTATGCTGCCGATGTTTATTTACTGCTGCGTGTTGCAATATCAGCATGAGTGTTTGAACATAACTACCAGGATACAACCTGCCTGATCACTGCTGGTAAAGAAATAGTGTGTACTGTGTTCTGATTTGGAAGTATTATAACTTAATCTGAATTGTCTATGTGCTAATCTAATGCATACAACAACTCCTTCCACTTTGTATAGATAAAGATAACAGTGCCAGTACTTGTATATATGGATGCTATAATTTGAGTTGAACTGACCTTAGAGTCCATACATTTAACAGTCATGCTGATACTGAGACCATAACAGTACCTGATATTGTTGTTAAACTAATTTTAGAATTATAAGAGTAGAAATTAGAAAATTAAAAAACATGTGCTACAATCTAATCAATTCCTGTTTCTGTCTATTTGAACTCTTTTTAGCTGCTTCAGCTTCAAAACCGAAAAAGCACAGCCCCTAATTATAATCTCAAATTAAACAAAAAAAGGTATAATTGAAAATTTAAATTTGCTAGTGCTGGTATTACTCTCCAATCCTCTCATGTCCAACGATTTCTACCCACCCCACTTAATTTGATGTTTAAAAAAAAATTGGTCTCAACGATAAGAAAAAAACTTAGTAAGATAGGAGAACATGATTACAATTTACATGTAAAAGAAAATGAGGAGATAACTACAAAATTGCACTGATTTTTTTATTAATCGAAAATAAAATAAAAAAATATCGCGAAAGGGGATAGTTCTACTGGGAAATCGAAATATAGGAAAAAAGGGATTGATTATCCCGTCCTCCGGACGGTACAAAATTTTCCGTCCAGATTAATGTCCCGCTAATTCAAATCATTAACCCCGCTAAGCAGAAAAAAAAACAAAAAATCCTGGACGGGATAGATTATCCCGTCCAGCACTGTAGCAATATATATATTATTTGGGGTTTGATTTCATATATGAGAATGAAAAAAAAATTGCTACAGTGATGGACGGGATGGTCTATCCCGTCCATTTTTTTTTTTAGTTAGATCGCTAATTAAGATCAAGATTAACGGGACGGGATGATTTATCCTGTCAGCTACAGTGTCTGGATGGGATAAACCATTCCGTTTTTCTTATATTTCGATTTTTCACCAAAACAATCTCCTTTCGTGATATTTTTTTTATTTTATTTTTGATTAATTAAAAATCGGTAAAATTGCATGGTCATATATTCATCACCCAAGAGAGATCCATAAAAATCTTGAACTAAAAAGGATGTAAATATTTTGTTATTAGTTGCCGTATTTTAATTGAAACATACGGAAATAAGCATAAAATCTGCAACAAAGGTAACATGTGAATTGGTTTCATTCTTCAACGTTTCCCTCGTTTTCTCTAAAAAATAGACGGCCATATAATTACCTTCCTTTTTTTATAGCACAGTTTAGTTTGAGCAAATTATTACCTTCCTATATGATATTATGCACATGAGATTTGTTTGTTATATTTTTGGTCTAAATTATATAAGCCATGGAAATCTTGCTTATAAAAATACCGAGCAATGAAAATCTTGCTCTAAAAATTGCTCCTGTGCTAAATTAGACAGAAAATACAAGTCTTTTATATTTAGAAAAGTTCTCTTTAAACGCGAGTGTAATTAATAGTTCTATGGACAAGGAAAGAGAGGCTCTACTTGCCAAATATAAACTCAAAAAAAATTGTTTCCCAATTTGCATTCCTCTTGCTTTTATATTGCACCAAATCAGCAAGGCAATTAAAGAAACTTATTCTCTCCTCCGTTGCCTCTACTTCATCCTACTCTTCCCTATAATTAATAGTTCCTTGTATAATTCTATTATTCACAAACCAAATCCACCATGAATACTACTATTCCCTCTTTACCAAGTTCTCCTCCAATGCCGGCTCTTCCTCTTCCTCCAACTACCCGAAAAACACTTTTTCTCGACCTGGACGAGACACTGATTCACCATGTATCCGGCAAGCCACCTGCTCGGTACGACTTTGCTACAAAAACTTGCTACGTCATTAAACGACCCGGCGTGGACAAGCTGCTCCAGGTGGCCACTGATAATGGCTATGAAATTGTCATCTTCACCGCCGGAGGTAGAGATTATGCTTCCCCTATAATCGACAGGCTCGACCCAAATGGGCTTATCGCACACCGGCTGTATCGGGATTCGTGCAAAAGAAACAAACAAGGAATACCTATTAAGGATCTTGCTTTGACTGGTAGGAGTCTTGATAGGTGCATTATCATCGATGACCTGTGGCAGCGGGTTCCGCAATGGGAGAATGTTGTCATGATAAAACCGTTCAAGGGTGGTACGCAGGATTCTGAGCTCACGAGGTTGCTTCGGTTTTTTGAGATCGAGAGCAGTTATGAGGATCTTCGAGATGCAGTGGGCCATGTTAATAAAAATATAGATAAAAGTTATTTTGTATCCCTATCAAGGTAAATAGTGTTTATCGCGTGAGCTAAGTTAATAAGTGGTTTGGGCATCCGGATTTGTGAACCTATTTTCTTATTATTATTTATTTATTATTGGCTAGATTATTAATATGGGATAGATGCTTGTAAGTTCTAGCATTGCCAACAGTTAATTATGGCTTGATTATTCAATTTATTTTTTATGTTTTAACTCATCTGTTACACATGCCTGAAGAAAGATGTGTCTGGTCAAAGGGAGGGAATGGTTAATTATGTATGTGATTTCATTTAGATTTTATTTTTTAAACTTTATTGTTTTTGGAATTCTGATAGTGAGCAAATTTTCTTTTTACAAAATTTAAGTTGCAAGAAGCAATGCTATATTTCGAAATTCTCTTATCAGTACTAACCATCACGAGGGAATTCAATATGAATATATAGTGAACTGTGCATTTTGTAATGAGTCAGGGGTCTTAATGCATAAAGGATGTCATTGTTCCTGTTATACTGCTGATGTTTCCTTTTTAACATAACCACCAGCATAAAACCTGCCTGATCAGTGGTCACTACTGGCACAGAAATAGTGCGTACTGGTACACATTAGAATGTGCTGCTACAGACTGGAATGTGCCTCTGTAGATCATACTTTCTGTTACAGACTAGTATAGATTTAGATAGAAATGTAACTCTGTTCCAACTTGGATGTATTATAACTTAATCTGAATTGTCTATGCGCTAATCTAATGCATACAGCTCCTTCCACTTTGTATAGATAACAGTGCCAGTACTTGTATATATGGATCTATATTTTCAGTTGAACCAACCTTTGAGCCCCTACATTTAAGAGTCATGTTGTTACTAAGACCACAACAGTACCTGATATTGTTGTTAAACTAATTTTAGTATTGTTACTAATTAATTTAGATTGGCAGCTTTAGTATATTTATGCATTGTTAATTACACGTTTAATATGATTCCTACTTTTTTTACTTTCAATGGGAACCCATTTACCTACATATTTCTATACTATGGTAAATATCAGATCATACTGGTAAAAAAACCCAGGAAGAGCTGAAAGAACACTTTTCTAGAGAACAAAAAAAGTATGATGAGATATGAGGCTGCATATGCATTGTGATATGAACGCAGATGCAGGGTATAATTGCACTTAAATAAAAGGGTGGAGTATTTACAGTGACTCTGTTGGCAAAAAGAGCTTCAACATTTTCGGAACTATATATGTATAGAGGCAGCGCAAGTGTTCTGTGAAACTTATGATAATTGGGTTAATTTCAATATATGCTTTTGTATATATGCTGTCATAAAGTGTGAAGGTTTGATTGAAATTTGATGGGTTTTTTTTTTTTGTTATCAGATGCCCGTAGGCACACAGTGGGGTACATATCTAAGCATTTAAGCTAATTTACCAGAATCCCCGAATTATACCAGATCCCCTGAAATTTTACCAGAACCCCTGAAAATTTATCATAATCCCTGAAAATTACCAGAACCCATGAAAATTTACCAGGACCGCATTACATATTCATTCTAATCCCTGAAAAGTAGAAAAGTGTACCCCTCATAATTCCAGTTTTGAAGCTTCCCTTTGTTTGCCAAATAATCTGGCAAATCATTTTGGTTCCTTGGTATCAGTTCGCAACTGAAGTTCCTATTTTGCATCAAGATTCTCCAGTTTGACCATTCTTCCCCAAGGTTGATGCCAGTAACGTTTCCTTTGAGATCTGGGACATATAGAACTTGAATTTTTCATAGGTTGGTGGATCTCCTGAATAGGCCCTTGCGTTTCTACCCTCCAAATCGACCATATTACATTAGCTACTGTCGTCCAATATTCCCCATCTACCTTAGGAAATAAAACAAGGGAAGGTGTGACCAAATTATCCGCCATATCATTCTGGCTTCTCTGTATATGAAAACACAAGAAAGATTTGTAATCCTGCATCAAATACCAAACTTGCAAGGATTTCCTCAAACGCTGTCCATTCTGCATTTATAGGCGGCTGTGAGCCTGTGAACTCGAGCAAATGTTGACCAGTTCGCAAGAATCAGAGTGAAATGAGCAGACCTCAATCCCCAGCCCTATTACAATCTGTACCGACTCTTATAAACCTTTCACTGCCTTGGATTTGTATAAAATCATCTATCTCTTCTTTGTGCCACACCACAACCCCAATTCCCCCGCTCCAACTATCTGCCCATGAGCCATCTAAGAAGCAATTATAATCAATTTGTATCTCAGTCAGAGCAACTTACCATGGTATCCTACCAGGCCCACCCAGCATAGCACTGTATCTACTGTTTGCCCAGGTTTTTGACTCGCTAGAGATCAAGGCAAAATAAAAGAGCAAGGCCGAAAATGAATCTCATTTTGAATACTCGAGTTAAAAGAGTCGTTGGATCAGTTCCTTCTTTTACATCTATTTTATTTATTTTTATTTATTTGTTATTATTATTATTATTATTTGCTTTATGCATAACTGTGCAAGGAAACAGAAGACGAAAAAAAAAATACATGGAGAACTGCACCAAGGATATTTTTACATGATTACATCAGTATTTGCAATGTTAAATATAAACTATGGTGGGATTTTACTTTCACGTGAAGCAGGGGCTGTTCTGCAATTTTTCAATTTATGAACCATTTGGCAAGTGTGCTTAATTATAGATGAAAAAATGAACCAGCTGGAAGCTTTTGACAGTGAGAAAGAATGCTAGTAATTGGTAATATAACTTTTGCAGCGATCTTATCAAGGATGGACATCATTTAATGAACACATGTTCCATTTTTATTTTACTAGCATTTAATACTACAATGTTCAAAAAAAAGTTCGATACATCTTGTAGCAAGCACCAATTCTAACAAATTTGGTTATCAAAACCAGTACAGGTTGATTCAAGTTACCTAAAAGCTTACAGTGATAGATACATCATTTTCCACAACCCAAGCAACATCCAACTGGAAAAAGGAAAAATTAATTGAAAGGGGTGGTAAAATTTGTGCAACTCTCTAGATAACAGTCAACTTCAGACTATTACTCCAATACTATTTACAATCCCCACAAGGTCAACTGTGGAACTTAAATTAAATTTAACTTCTAGTCTCTCTGACTCATCCAAAAAAAGACTAGTGATGCTGAGATATAAGGCAGTAGAGGCCATAAAACACTATCGCAGAGCATCCACCTTCTTACCATGATCTTCAATAATCTGCACACACCAGAAAGTAAACCAATAAAAAAGGGACTAATCCACCACACCATGCAAAGCAGTTTTCGGTTTAGATACTGGTATACATAATAAATGCATATACTACCAAGGGCAGTTTCAGTTCAGTCAGTAATGAAATGCCAAATTTTTGTCCTTTTAGTTTTCATCTGAGGAGTTCTGTGGCTTAAATGGCTACATAATAAAAGATTTAATCAGCTGTCATACCATACATAACAGAAGGCCGAGATGGTTGACCTTGAACAGTACATAAACAACCTTTCATTACAAGATAGTCTGTTCTGAAATCAATCCACAAGTCTCATTACCTTTTTAACCCATGGCATGCATTAAGTTGTCTATACGACCTGAATCCTTGTTCCTAATTCTTCTTCCTTCTCTTCTTGCTCTTCCGTTCACTCTCACTATCACTCTCACTCTCTGACTCTGACTCTGATCCAGAACTTGAGTTAGACCCACTAGAGTCATCCGAACTTGACCCGGACTCATCCTCCGACTCAGATGCAGGCTTCTGCTGCATTATGAGCCGGGGCATGTTCTTGAGATACTCTCTCAGGCTCTCAGTGATGCCTCCCAAACCAATGGATGTGAAGAAATTGATGGCGAACCGTGTATTCTTGGGGTTATCTTTTGGGAAGATCGAATCAAATGATTCCTGCATTGTGGGGTCATTCAGTCGCTCGTTCAGAAGCCGTATGCCCAAATGCTCTGACAATTCCTGTAAGAAATAAAACAAGGCATGATTATTCCAAGATTACCCTTGGCTGCTTCTGAAATATGGGTTATGGCAATCAAACACTAGTGAAATTTCGTCTTAATTCTAGTTTTGAGGCATCCATTGAAGAGTATACAGCCCTGATTAGTGGCGAACCTTGATATAAGAACAACAAACAACCACAATCAAACTGGAAGGAGAAAATAGGGAAATTGTCTATACTTGTATTAGTCAAAACCACGAGGACTGACAGTAAACAACATTATGAACTCTAGCAGACTGAGCATATACCTGGAAAAGAATCTTGATAAAGATTCTAGAGGATGACGTGGTATCCTCTTCTGTAAGGCGAATGTAAGCAAGCACATGCCAGGGGAGAGCATCTGTTCCCAACAAATGAGCAAAGAACTTGGCCACGTTTCGCAGCTTGTTTGTTTCCAGCCGGTGAATCATGGAATACTGCTGCACGAAGCACTTTTCAAAGTTCTCTTGATGGACTTTGTTTATCATACAGAACCGCTGTCCCAGGAGCCCGTAGTAACGCAGGTATGTTCTCTCCTGGCTGCAGCACTCAAGCATCATGATACACAGCTCCATCTGTCATTTTAAAGTAAAAAATGCAACATACGGTAAGGTTCTTTTATTTCTTATTTCATTAGTTATCATGTGTAGTAAGCATGACAAGGTTTTAAAGTATACCAGTAGCGGTGCTCAACAGACAAGAAGATTCAGTAAGAACATAAATTAAACCACGGTTCCAAAACTAGACAGAAGGGAAGGGACGATACTTGCTATTTTTGTAACATAAAATCCAAGTTATCCGAGTAGAACTAGGGTGTTCTCAAGTTCATCAAGCATCTTTGTTAACTCAAATCTAAAACCTATTGGATTGGTTTCAATTGATGAATCAGAACCATTGAAACCCATCTACCTTACGAGTGATGAATCTACATGTGTAAAATTTTAAATTTTCAAATTAATTTTGTATCGACTCAAGTGGTAAAAAAATGTTAAATAAATGAATGCACTAAAATTAATGTATAAACCTTCTAATTTTGACCGCTTGACTTTATATTAAACTAATTCGAAAGTTTAAAATTTTCACATGTAGATGCATCACTTGTAAGGTAGATGGATTTCAACGGTTCGGATTCGTCATTTGAAGCCAATCTGATAGGTTTTAGAGTTGAGTTCATAAAGTGACTTGGTGAACTTAAGAACACCCTAGTTCTACTCCAAGTTATCCACTATACCCCCCTCCCTTCAACCGGAAGCCAAAATTAATTACCACAGACAGTCACACATTCCTCACAAAATTTATCTCATGTACATCCCACAAGACATGGCGAACATCAAATAACCATATCCAGTACCCTCAGAAGTGTAAACTGCTTCCTATGCTTAGTTTGTACCTTCCTTAAAAAATATGTGGATATTTCCTTATTTTGGAGATAAGAAGACTTGATTATATCTAATAATATCTAAGAATACAGATGGGCACAAAAAAACTACCAAAAGCAAATTCCAAAATATTAAATCAAAGGAGAGATCTCTTACCTCCTGCCCAGGCTCAAGCTTGATCTTCAAAAGCTTGTGTCCTGCCTCCTCAAAATCAACACTCGACATGATAGTCAAATAAATTGTTCTTCTGAGATTGACGAGATTGGTCTCAGTCTCATCTTTAATCTTCATCCTCTCTTCTTCTTCGTCGTCCTCGTCAGTCTCCTCATCATCATCATCATCCTCATCACCATCTTCATCTGACCCTGCCTCGTCTTCTGATGACTCGTCACCAAGAATACTCCTCTTCAGGTTTTCGTATGCTTTCTCGTCCTCCGGGTAATTCGGGTTTGCCTTGAACACATCTGCAGTAAAAAATTACATAATATTAAGTGAACAGAAAAATAATATTATGTCAGACAACATTATTTTAGCCTTTCATTTCGTTGTTCTAAAAAAACCCTTGATTTAGTGGAGAACTTGGCCCTGGCATACTAGTTGATCACCAATACCGCAGTACAATTAAGCAATTGTTGTAGTACAAAATAAAGTGACCTCAATTAGATTGGGGGGTGTGAAACTGTACAATTATATACACTAAAACAAGAAATAAAATTATTATATTACCAAGGTTAGTCTCAGGATCCAAGTCTTCATCATCAAGTGATATCTCATGTGTGATCTGGTCCTCCTGTTCTACAAGATCAAGATCTGGACGAATAGCTGGAAACCCCTGCATGTTCAAGACAACAGCACCACAAGGCATCTTTCTGAGTTTTAATTAAAAAATAATAATCTAATATATATATATATATATGATGACAGGTAGTTGTATATACTACACCATACTAGACCTGCAAAATTGACTTTTAGATTGAAAACACAAAAAAAAAACAGGATACAAGTCAAATCTCCTTCAATAACTATTGGTTAGCCTCATATCTTTCGCTCTTCCTTTGACCTACAAGTACAGTAATTTGGTCACCTTTGATGTTTATTGCCTAAATTAGGCCTCCAATTCTTGCACGAATCCTTGAGAGAAGACAATATGAGACACGACAAACAGGAGATCATACCAATAAGAAAGCGTGATGTGTTCCAGAAATAAAAATCAGACAATCCAGTATAGAAATAAAAATCAGAAGTTAAAGGTTACAAAATGTTTGACAGTACCTGAAACTTAGCCTTTCTGATTGCAAAAAGGCCTTCAATTAGGAACTGAACACGCTTGTCGATTTCTCCCTCGTGCAAGATGCCACGAAACCTCTCAAAAACACCTACAATAAGAGAAGGAAGTAAATACCTCTCAAAAACACCTCCAATATTAACCAAAACCAAACCAATTTAATGCAACTACATTGTTTGGAAAGGAAGTAAAGTTCTCAGTATTTCTTTTAGCATTTTTCTTCGTGGATCACAATGTTACAACTTACGAGTCCCATAAGAGACACCACCTAATACAAACAACATAATCTAAATTTGAAAGCCAGCCATAAATTTACCAGTGTTGTATGAAGTTCCCAAAACATATTCATTGAATCAGAAACACAAGCTAACAAAATTTCAGTTTGGAATTCAAAGTCTCACCATGAAGGCCGAGAGGAGTGATGTCTTGAAGTAACGCCCCACACTCCTTCACAAAACCCACTGCTACCTGAATTTTAACAAAATCAGATATGCTATTACATTATGGCCTTATCAGGGCCCATCTAATATTAAGGACTATCTACCAAACTAGTTTGAACATGTTTGTTGTTGAAACCAAACTAGTCCAAGCCTTACCATACCCACGTTGAATGAGAATGGTACCACTTCTTCGGATCAATTATTGTTTTAAAATTATATTCAGACAAAAAGAATGGGTTTCAAACAATCTACCTCAACACTATCATCAGTTGGATTTTCCAAGAGCACGGTTAGAAGCTCAAGTGCAATGATCTCATGTGCCACCAGCTGGTTCACCATGTGTGCTATGAACTTTGTCGCAGCCAAGAGTTGAGGCTTCATGAATTTTATTTAAAAAATACATAAGTAATCAATCATAGACCAACTAGGCATGCATCAATCTTATTGCTACGATTAAAGACGTCGCTTATACAATAATAGAAACAAAAGGAAAAAAGAATATGCATTTCATTACTAACAAACTAATCGTAACAGCCACTAAGTCAAACAATGTACAAAACACGAGGGATGATGAAAAACACATTTAGAATTCATACAATAATCTCCCCAGAAGGTAAACGACAGTAATAAATGTAATTAAATTGCTTACCTTATCATTTCTCTTGTAGGCCCTCTTCAGCTGCAGAACAATCCTGGTAAGCAACAGCTTTCCCACTTCAGGAAATTTGGTATTCACCACTGCCACAAGCGCTGCGAAGACATCGGTAAAACCTGGAGATGCAAGCTGGGACTTCATGCAGGATCTGCAAAACAGCCCTCGTCCCCTGATAAGGTTCTCTGCGAAGAGCTCTGGTATGATGTTCTTGATGTTGGTGGCATTGACCTTGTTGACCAGACCGTTGATGCTCTTTCTCAGAGCATCCCAGCTGAGCCGCTGGTAGGGCTCGCTTGATTTGTCATCAACATCACGCATCATTTGTGCCATGCGGTGGGGTGGGATGTAGATGCCACCAGTCCTGCCAGTGAGAGCAGCTGGTATTGCCTCGGGAATCGGCGGGGGAGGGGGTGGCGGTGGCAGGATTTCTTCAGCTTGTTGTTCCCTTTCTTTTCGTTTGTTTCTGTCAGAGTCCCTGCCATGACCAAAGGAGAGTTTTTGAGATGGACAATATAATATATGGATATGAGTAAGCATTCAATAATGTAGAAACAACTTGTATTCCTGAATCAAATAAAGGGTAAAGCATAGATGTAAAAACAGCATTGTTGAATTGAACTGGTATTATCTCAAGAACTATAGAAAGGTATTTAGACACATTATTTGATGAGAAAATGGTTATCTGGGATTGGGGTGCTTTGGTTCTCATGGCACAAATCATTTTCTACTCTAATATAACAAACCATTTTCTACTCTTATGGAACAACTTTTTCTTTGCTGAGCTAACCAACTAAATAGCAACAAGGTAGGTCTGTCCACTATTGAACCATTTAATACATCCTAAGATTAATATCATATTCATCATGAATATTCTGAATTTGTGTTAACTAGAAATAAACAAATTTATACATTTACCTTTCATAGTCTCTACGCCTCGGGCTATTTTCCCGGTCTCTGTGACGCCTTCTTCTCTCTGTTTCTCTGTCCCTCTCCCTTTCTCTTTCTCTATCTCTGTCTCTTTTTCTCACCCTATCTCTCTCTGGTTCTCTTTCTTTTTCTCTTTCATTTCTTTTTGAATCTCTATCTCTCCTCTTGCGTGATTTCCTGTCAGAATCTGTCTCAGACTCAGCTTCTTTTTCTATGTCTCTATCTTTCCCGTTTGATTCTCTTCTCTTGTCCCTTCCATGGTGATAATTCCTCTTGGTGTCTAAATCAGACTCTGAACCTGAACCCGAATCTCTATCCCTTCTCCTCTCTTTCTCCTTATCTCTTCTGTGGCGAGATTTCCCGTTGGCTTCCGGATCTGAACCTGAAGCTAAATTTGGATCCCTTCTTTTCTCCTTCTCTTTATCTCTCCGGTGGCGAGATTTGCCATTGGGTTCTGAATCCGAAGCCGAAGCCGAATCCAGATCCCTTGGCGTTCTCTCTTTTTCTCTCTCTTTTGTATGGCGAGATTTCCCCTCAGGTTCAACATCCGACTCTGAACCCGAATCCCTTCTCCTCCTATCTTTCTCTCGATCTCTTCTGTGGCGGGTGTGAGTGTCTCGGTCGGAGAGAGCCATAATGAAAGAAAGAAAGAAAGAAAGAAAGGAACGAGGCGTGGATGGTTTTTGCTCCTCCTGGGTCGGTCACTAGTGAGCTCTCCTGGCTGCTGGAGGAAGAAAAGGGTAGGGTTTAGCGGGAAGAGGAATTAGGGTTTCAGCGAAGACGACGATAGCAAGACGCGCAAGGAGGGAATAAATAATTAGGGTTCGAGTCGGAAACTCTCGGGCTCTGTCTATGGGGGCCTGGTGGTGCTATCCTCTCTCTCCCGTCTCTTACAGAAAAAATCTGGCGGCGGATCCGAAATTCCGAACGGCTCAGATCAGATTTAAAAGTTTTTTTTTTTAAATATCATAATTTAAACTGTTAAATTACGAGAAAATTATTATATACCCATTAAAACCCGTTATTTTTATTAATATCCAAAGTTAATTAGAAAATATTAATTATACCCAGCTTAGCTGGGTATTTTTAAAAATGCCCAAACCGGTCATTTAATGGTCGGTCCATTTTTTTTCTCAACCGGCCATTCTCAAAAAAATAATTCTGTTTAAATGGTCTTTATTAGGTCATTAAATCAAATAGTTTTTTTGTTATTTAAATGGTCATTAATACATCCGACATTTTTATTAATATCCAAAGTTAATTAAAAGTTAATAAATATACCTATAACCTCTGGGTTTTTCGAAAAATGTCCAAACCGGCCAGAATCTGACTGGTTTCTTCCCTTTTTTTCCTTTTTTTAGAGACACTATGAAGAGCAAGATAATGAAATCTAACACTGAAAATTCGATTTTTTTGTTTAAATTATTTGTTAGATTACTTCTTTTGATTTATAATTAGCATATTTATACTAAAATACACTATATTACTTTAAATTATGTTAAATTATTTATACTAAAATACACTATATTACTTCTTTTGAATTACACTATATTACATTAAATTACGCTAAATTATGTTAAATTATGTTGAATTATGCTAAATTACACTAATTTCGCTAATTATAATGAAATACGGTAAATTACGCTAAACTATGCAAAATTACGCTAAATTAGGCCGATTTTGTGCCATCTTTCATAAATCATAAAAAATAGTAAAAAAATTTCAAAAATAGTAAAAATTAGTATTCTATAAGTTCACTATATAACTAATTTACTGAGCTACTTAGATTGAATAATAGAAATGAAAATCTTAATCGGAAACTTCAACTCAAGTTTTGAGGCTCTTCCCTTTGTTTTTTGGCAATTTTGAATTTTGAAATCCAGCATCGCGGGCACTGACGCATGCGTATTTTCACAAGCTTTCCGAAAAGTGGTCATTTGTTGAAATCGGACACTCGAGCGACATTTTATGGCCGTTTGAAGTTTCGTTGTCGTTTTTCGCCTTCTCAGTAAAGATATCATCCATATTCATATGTAATTTACCGGAATTTACCGTATTTTAGCGTAATTTAACATAATTTAGAGTAATTTAATGCAATATAGTGTAATTCAACATAATTTCAAGTAATTTAGCGTATTTTAGTATAAATATGCTAATTATACATTAAAAGAAGTAATCTAACAAATAATTTAAACAAAAAATTCGAATCTTTAGTGTTAGATTTTATTATCTTGCTCTTCATAGTGTCTCTAAAAATAAAAATAAAAAAAAACCGGCCAGATTTTGGCCGGTTTGGGCATTTTTCGAAAAACCCAGGAGTTCTGGGTATATTTATTAATTTGTAATTAACTTTGGATATTAATAAAAATGTCGGTTAATACATGCACGGTGCACCACAAATTAATTAAGATGTCCTGCGAAATTTATGTTAAAAATGAAAAGGTCACAATTGACATTTTGTATTTAATAATCCGCGCTATGCATTTGTCAAATATTAATAGGTTTGACGCAACAAACAATATGCAAACAAAAATTAACGTTATTAATTTTGTCAAAAAGTAATATATACGATTAGAAAATTAATGTTAAAGAATAAATAAATAACGAAATTGAAAAAAATAATAATTAATTAATTAATTAATTTGGGGATGCGTCGGATGAGCAATGGAGACTGGAGAGACAGAGCTTTGGCCTTTGCTGCCAGCCTGCCATTGGAATTTCAAATTTGGTTGTTGGGATGTTAATTGAGATAATAAATTTGTTAGCGCGATTTGCGGCCGGACAGGCATCAGTGATTATAGTCCTAATCAGTGTTGTTAACTACGGCTGCATGAACTGCATATGTGGCCGCATGTGCTTATGCAGTCGAAACTTCATGCAGTCTCATATATGCAGTTTTGCATATACAGTCATATATATAGTCCATACATACTGCATACATACTGCATTATACCATGCAATCCATACAAATATTTATTTTAATTAATTAAAAAAATTCATATTCTGATAAAACATTTGTTAATAAAAAAAAAAAAAAATCAGATATGCAGTAAAACTCATACCCAATTATTTATACTCATCCGGACACAAGTCCAGTTAAGTGAAGCTTCCCATAGTCCATGCAGCTTCTTTTATTTTTAAAAGTTGGGACTAAAGAAGTATTATTATACCGGTTACTTCAGACGGATGCTTTAGGTGAAATTCACGTGAATTCAGTGTTTGTATTATTTTATTACTAATTTGGGCCGAAGGATTTAAGCAGCTGAATTTATGACCCATTATTGGCTATTGGCTATAAAAGACTTCGAATTAAAGTAGCTGTATTTATGGCCTATTAGTCATTTTCGAATTAAAGCAAATGTTGAGTATTTATTTATTATACTTGTAAACATGCGCTGGCTGGGTTTTCATATGAATATAAATACTACATATGAGGAGCTATATATAAACTACATATATATGTTTAAGTAAAGTTTCTCGTATACTACATATACATGTAGTATAAAATATACACATATGAATATACATCTGAATTCTCATTTTAAAATTTGCATATATAAGTCCGCATGAAAATCTGCATATGCGGTATGCAGTGACTTTCCGCATGCATGAACAAAACTGCATTTAAAAATATTGGTCCTAATTGCCTCCATGCCTCCATGCCTTGTTCATTTTTTTTAATATAATAAATTGTTTGGTTTTGCTTAATTTGTAGATTGCACGTACGCATGATTAATGACCATTTACTGACTATTTAAACAGTTAAAAAACTATTTGATTTAATGACCATTTAATTGTACGCTAATAAAGATCACTTAAACATTAAAAAAAAATCTTGAGAACCGGCCATTTAATAACCGGTTGAGAAAAAAAGTCGGTTTGGACATTTTTAAAAATACCTAGCTAAGTTAGGTATAATTAATATTTTCTAAAACTTTGAATATTAATAAAAATCACGGCATTAAAACTTTCGTCATCAGATATTTATCAATCAAATTTACAAAAATTGTTATTTATCCATTTAAATTTTACTTTTTTATTTTTATTTTTCTCCATTAACTACATTAAACAGATCATTATCATGAATCAAATTGAATAATCATCACCATTATACTCTTGTCATAAAATGAGAAAAATAAAATAACAAATTCGTCTCTAATTTCCCCTGAATTCATATCTTCAGCATTAAAACACCGTCTGAGTTTAGATCTCATCCTTTCTTTATATTAGCATGAATTTTAAAGGGGCCAGATTGGTTCGAATTTTGATCAGACGGTCCGAAATTAAACTCAAACAATGCGTTAATGCATAAGATGCGGACTCATCTTCCTTTCTATTCTCCTGTACACCTATCCTCTCTCTCTCCAGTCTCCATTCTTCCTCTTTCTTCCTTCCTTCTTACTAAATTGCAGAGCAATTGGAAACAAAAAAAAAAAAAATCAATCAACAAAGATGAACCAGAATGCCCCTAAAATATCATACTTTTGAAACTTGATTTGCATGGTCAAACATATAAAAAATAGCTCGTTGGATCGTGATCTTTTAGGACTATCAATATCGTTGAGTATTTTTTTTTTTTAAATCCATCCATTAAAAGGAACTCACATTGTGACCATAGAGTAACTCAAGAGTATCATAAAAAAAATAGTTGTGCTACAAGTTTAAGCATTGTGCAGATCTTCAAAATGACTTTTATAGCACCATAATATCCAACATTGAATCAATAATATCTCACAATACCTTAACTTTTTTTAAAAGTAAATTGAACTTATAATTCTAGCTGACTTTGAACTTTTGCTCACTGTTCTGGTAATAAGACACTTTCAGAAATTTCAAACATTCTCCTTATTGTACTCGCTTAGTGCTTCTCTCTTTAACTCACATAGCATGACTGTAGCAATACTAATACTAACAGTTCCAGACTCAATAGAGGGGTCTGATTGGTAACAGTAATGGAAGAAAATTCTCCAATGATGACCAATGCCACGATCATACAGCTCATCCAGGCCATAACATTATGCAATTGAGGTTTATGGATTTAGATTGTGCCGTATCATAGGTGCTCTACCACACCATTAGATGCAGCACTGGCACCAACAAGATCGCCCCTGTAAATTTTACATTGCAGATTAGAAGAGAGTATCGGCACCACAAATGTAGTACAAAATAACAAGTCATGCACAGTTCTTCTCAAATGCATACCATGACTATTCCATGTTATTCTTATTATTATTATTATTATTATTCCTGACATCTGACAGTTAAGCATGAAATTACACCAATAATCTAATAGGTATTGGAACTGGTGCCCAGTTCTATCCGGTCAAACTACAGTATTCAGATCATCGGTGGAACTGACATGATCCAGCCACAACAAAGACTGCAATCCAGCTACCTAGATAGAAAGGACATCTTTGCATCCATAACCTTGTCTATGCAAGACAATGGTGAACAACATAATACTTGCTGTGACTGCATAACCCCTCTAGATAACTCCAATGTGGTCATTTTGTTACTATCCTTTCCAAGTCTACTGTTTCTTACAACAAGAAACTTTTATGCAGGTATAATTCTGGCACAGGAAATTGATCATGAGTACTGAAACACAGTTCTCTGACTCACATCTCCTGTTCAATCTTCGATTTATTGACAGTAGAACTCTTTGGGGAAACAACAGTGGTAAGTCAGAATGAAAGACCATGCATGCATGTTATTAAAAAGGTGAAACGATAGCTTAAGGTACAGTGAGGAACATCTTTAGATTATATGATGTCAGTTTGCACCACTGTGAGTTAGCTGAAGGTACAAGTGGTTTAACATGCATAATCAGTCAGAAAGTGATATATTCCTACAATTGAGCTTCTATTTTAAGGTAGGTATGTCTTTGCATCCAGCCATTACACGTATATCAGTAGGCCTAACAGCATGATTATTTTAAAATAGGTAAACACAAGAAAGCATTTATGGCTTTATGCATACTATGTTGTACGAATTTATGCCTTGGATAGGTCTCTGCAGCATGGCCTGTTGGTAATTAAATTTGACTAGCTTTTTTTAGGTCAAGGGTCTTTCTGTTTCTAGAACAATATTCTTGATTTCAAACAAACAAACAAAATTAAAAAATGCGTTCCGCCTTATAGGGAAGCAACAGACAAACTATAGAAATTGTAACTTGGGTCATTAAAAGTTTATTTACAACTGCAACACTTTTAAAGATACATTCTTGTACATAATTTCACACAAGACTCTAAATTTCACATTTGTTCCAAATTTACACATATGCATTTATAGATGTACGTTACAGCAACAATTAGACATACAGAAATGAAGTATTTCAATTATCAATATTGTGTGTGCAGCAAGAACTTTGAATGAAAATTTATAGCAACAGGCAGGACTTTCGAATTGCAAAATCTGTTCACAAATCATCTTAGTATCTAACTACGAAACAAAAGCATTTTTCATACCATCAAATCCATCTAACATTCAACACTGTTCCAAAAAAAAGGAAATAATTCTTAACATGCAATAGAGAAATATATACACACCAAAAGATTTTTAATGATCTAATGTATATGAAGAAGTGCAAACTAATGACTTTGCATATTCATGTTCTCATTTACCCCTCAACCTGTTACAAAAACTTTGCAAGATCTTGAGTTACATTGAAAATGAAATTGACCAATTGACAATTACATGCCAACAAGACAAAAGAGAACCATAGGCATTTACAATTCTAATAGCTACTTGATACAAGTCATTATTTCATATGGAAGCCATACTTAACCTTTCTAGACTTCATTTCTCTACGCATTACAATTTTTCTAAGGGCAAAAAATGTAACTGTCGGTCAGACTTACTATGCTAGTAAACTCAAACTTGCTCAGGAGTCCCAGCACTTCTCACCGGGCTCAAATCCATTCCATTATCTCCGCTGGCATTCTCTCGATTCCCAATATCTTCCACTCCTTTACCTCCATTGATATCATCTGGGTTCACATTCCCTTCCTCAACATTATCTCCATTGGCATCCCCTCTATTCACATTCTCTTCCTCTCCATTAATTCCATTGACATCCTTGCAGTTAACATTCTCTTCCCCTTCATATCTTCCATCCACATCCCCTCCACTCAGAATCTCCTCAACTCCATTACTACCATCCACACCATTCCCCCTTCCAAACCTTTTCTCAAGATCTTCTAGCCGTTTCCTAATCTCTCCCATCTCTGTTTCCACCAAAAACAGTCTCTCTCTCAAAGTCAAGTTCTCCTCTTCTAGCCTGGCCACTCGTGCCTCAGCTTGGTCACCTTCACCATGTGGTACCTCATCAGTCCCCGCAGGATAAATCATTTCGAACCTGCTGAGGTCATGATCCAGCCTCCTCTCCACCTCCACATGCTCTTCAACGTCACTCTCACTTGAATCACTCGATCCATCTACCTCATCGTCAGCTTCTTTTGGAGTTCTCAAGCGAATAAGGCCGCTCATGGACCCATACCCATCAACCCCCCATTCCTCCTTTGCCATATCAACCAAACGCTCACGAGTAGGTGAAAATGTGGGAGTGGGTAAAATAGCTGGCGTGGCTGGAGATGGCGAGATGAGAGATGCGATCCCGCCTGATTTCTTAGCACGAATTATAAAGGAGGTAGTGTTGCGAGGTGCGTAAGGCGCGAATCTAGGGTTAGGGTATTTCTTCTTGTAGAATCGGCGAGACTTGAGGTGGTTTTGGATCTGAAGGTCGTGGAGCGATGGGGGATAGTAGGAGTAGGATCCATCGGGAGGCGGAGGGGCCATGGCCATGGGCATGCCTGAGTGCTTATTGGATTTGTTCTTTTTCCAATTAGAGCGCGGTCTAGGGTTGTGGAAAGGATGGTGGTTAGGGATTTGCGATGGATCCATGCTGAGAAGAGAGAGGGAGAGAGAGAGATGTGGTATTGTGGTGAAGATGGTCGGAGCTGGGAGTCGGCGTTATTTCGTTTTCAAGATTTAATAGCAGTTTCTTTAGCGAGAGAGAGAGAGCGAGGCGGTTGTCTGTCTTTTGAGTTTTGACAACTGGATGGTTTAGATGAGCTCATAAAGCCATCGTCGACTCGGGACGGAGAACAGAAGGGCTCCCTCAATTCGTATCTATCACCTCAGACCTCACGAAGTTTAAAGCGCACGAAAATTGAAACAGACGCGCACGAAGTTTAAAGCGTTTCGCACGAATCTTAAAGCAAATCGACGGTGATTAAATCCATCGAACCAGAGTAGGTCCGATGCCCATCGGACCTACTCTCAGGTGTAAGCTAACATAACACAATATTTCTCTTTTGATTCACACGTCATATATGAATTTTAAAGCGGAGTGCACGCATCTTAATGCAAGCCCATCAATTATCAAATCAAAGAGCATGGGATCTACTCACAACTCGGCACAGACAAGCAAACTCAGTTTGCGTGTTTACAAGCAAGTATTGGAGATTAAAAAAATATTGGGACATTGTGTGGCGGAAGCAATGAAGCAAGTAATCGAGTTGGATATGCAACAGAATTTATTATTTGTAGCATTCATTTATCAAGTTGTAAACGTAGAGCAAGTTGTTGGGAAAAAGGTTCAAACTTAGCATAAACATAGACGATACACCCGTCCTTCTTCTTTTACTTTTTTTTTTTAATTTAAAAATTACAATACCCATAATTAGTTTTTTTTTTTATCCGAATGCTTCGCTCTTTTTTGGAAACATGAACCAACAAGTAGCTAATAGAAGAAAAAAAAATAAAGAATAATGAAAATATACCAAACCCTCTCTGCCAATTCTTCACTTAGTCATAACAACCAACAAAGATGATAAATTTTTCAACGTAATTACTCAAAACTAATCTATTTTTTTCGTTAATTCTCTTTTACTATAAAGAAATGTGCAATCAGTGCAATGTCATATGATCTGGGGAGCATCATAACAACCAACTAAAAGAGACCAATTCTGTAAGCATTCAAGGAAAGCAATTTGTATAATTCTTTTACGCAAAAAATATGCAATGTCACTTCTCCACATATCAAGTACAAGGGGTATACCAACTGTGACAAATTTTATACATTAATACAACCCAAAAGTGATTAAAAGAAAAGAAGTGGGTTATCAAGGGGAGTAGAGGGTATACCGGTATACCCCTCCGATCCTTATTGAGATTCGTGCCGACAAGCTTAGATCCACAAGAATCTGAACTTACCCGTGAATCAAAACCGTCCTTGCGAATCTCAACCCGGATTTGGTCCCCCCCCCCCCCCCCCCCCCCAAAACATAATAACAGTCAGTCTTGATCAAATGCTCTTTTATTCAGCTTGTCTCATTATTCATTTCATACAGACTTCTCTTGGCCACACATCTGGAATAAAAAAGGAAAGTTTACTAATAATATAAACATGAAAGGAGTAGAATTTGAACAAATATAAATACGTTCGGTTTAGTAAACTCTTCGACTCTTCGATAAAAATTGGGCCTCTGACTTTTTTCGAAGACAAAACTGCAAGATAAACAAAGTATCAAGCAGAAAAGGTATCTCTTTAGCTAACGACACAAGTAAAACACTTTAATGATGAGTTACTGCCTCAGGAATACGATCTTTAGGTAAAACACAAAGAAAAGGACACAAGTCAAATTGTTACCAAAAAATTTAACTGCTTGCAAGGTGTGGAGTGTGCTGCATGAATGCAAATTTGTTGCTTGAGCCGGTAAACAACCTACTAGAATTAAATAGTGAGAAATAATTCCAAAGAAAAATCACAATTTAAGCATACATTCACAAACCTTTTAACAAGAATATATATTAAATTAAATATATATATATATTAAATAAAATATATATATATATTAAATAGAAAGAATATATATTAAATAAAAATAAACACAAACCTTTTAACAAGAAGAATCAGTCCCAGCCTCCATTAATCAGATTTGCTGTGATATCCAATTGAATCACCTTGAGACAATTAGAAATTCAGTAGTTTAAGGCATTCCGTCAACTCTGCAAGATTGAAAACAAAGCTAAGCTTTGTAAATAAATACATGATTTGGTGCACAGCTGGTCTGATCTCAAGTTGTACATTTTTTTTTTCTTCATTGAGGTACTTCCTTTCCATTTTTCCTCCCTTACTACCGCCTAACTGAGTCTTCAAAAATAAACAAATAAATTTAAAATATAATAACCATCATTACCCTTTTTCATCTCACTAGAACGAAGCAATCCTTTATCCATGACTAACTGAGCAAGCGGATCTGGCCTGAGGCCAGAGTCAACCATTTTCTGGAAGAGATTCTGAGCCTTTTCAATTTTGCCTCGCCTACAATACCCATTTATTAGAGCCGTGTATACCGGCACATGAGGCTTCAAGCCGTTCTCCAGCAATTTATCAAATAACTCTTGTGCGCGATGCAAATGTTCCATCTTACACATCCCATCAATCACGACAGTGTAACATGCCACATCAGGTTCAATCCCATCCTCCAGCATGCGCTCAATCAGCTTTTCAGACTTAACCCATATCTCAAAATTTCTCCTTTCCCTGGCAATTTCTGACCAGCAGGTTTCGAAAACTTTGTTGAAATGACCATCTAAAAGAACACTATAAACCACCACATCAGGCTTTATACCGACACGTTTCATTTCCACAAACAGTTCATGCATTCTACTAGCACAGGTGCAAAGAGTGCAATGACAAATTTATTTTATTAAATCTTCAAGTAAAAGAAAGTATGAGACCAAGTATTTCCAATGAAAATATGTTCTCTCACACCAAGTAACGAGGGTATGTTACACCATCATGCACCAAGCATCAAGGGGTATCTTGAATCAATGAGCATTTGAGCACTTAAATCCTTTGTAGCAATTCTGCAAGATCCAAAACAAACATTAATATCCGATTTTAGTAACTGATACATACTGAATTCAACATCAGTCTGAACAAACAATTATACATTTACTCAATATTTTTTCTTGGTTCCTTTCTTTTTCAGGGCTTAAAATAATAATAGAAATATAAAATAATTTACCTCTCTGCATCTCTCTACTTTGTCCAGAACTGACAAAGCAACTGGATCAGGCCTGAGCCCGGAATCAACCATTTCTTGAAAGAGTGCTTGAGCCTTTTCAATTTTGCCCTGGCTACAATAACCATTTATCAGAGCAGTGTATGCAGGCCCATCAGGCCTCAAATTTTTGCTAAGCATTTCTTCAAACAGCTGCTGTGCATGGTTCAAATACCCCATCTTACACTGTCCATCAATCAAGACCGTGTAACAGATCACATCAAGCTCGATTTTATATTTTTCCATGCCCTCATTAAGATTTTTCCATAGCTTTTCTTTCTTCTTGACTTTTGTCTTTTCTTTAAAAAAGCTATCCAAAAGAACAGTAAATGATACCACATCAGGATGCACACCTGCACATAGCATTTCATAATACAATTTCCATGCATCTTCTACTCTCCCCACCCTGCAATAAGAATTCATCAAAGTTGTGTATATGAACACATTCAACTGAACTCCATTTTTCATCATATTCTCATACCAAAAGTTGGCCCCACTTAAGTCTCCCCTCTCACAAAAAGCTGCGATTAATTTCCCATAGGAGAACTCGTCAAGTACCACCTGGTGCTCCCTAAACATCACATTAACCACATTACAAGCAGACCCTACATTGCCTTCATTACAGAGCTCAACTACTAACTTACCACACGACCTTTTATCTATTAGATTACCTTGTTGAGAAAACCTTAGAAATAGTTCATGTGCACGTGCCGTGTAGCCTTGGCACAAGTAGCCTGATACCATAGAACTAAAAACACGGGTCTGATTTATTCGATCAATACTCTGCTCTACTGATTTAAACATCACTTCAGCGTCATCAACCCGGTTTCCTATACAAAAGCCCTCTATAACCAAACAGTATGTGTCTATACTTGGCTCAAACCCTTGTACAGACATTTTTTCTAGAAGGTCATACACCGCATTGACCAAACCATTCCTACAAAACCCACTTAAGAGAACATTGTAACTGATACAATCAGGCTTCAAGCCCCACTTGAGCATTTCAGCTAAGGCCTTCTGGGCATTGACAATCTCTCTCTTGTGGCAGAAACCTGCGATCAAGCAGGTGTAAGTGACCGTATCAGGGGCCAGCCCATTAATTCTCATCTCTTGGATCAACCCCATGGCCTCTCTCATCAAACCCATCCGACAATGCACATCTATGGCTATGCTGTACAAAACCTTATCTAGCTCCATCCCTGATTCCTTAAGTTCCTTGAAATGTGTTACTGCCTCACTGTTCATGCCGAGTTTGCGGAAGATTTGTAGAATATGTGTAGCAATAAGAGATGTGGGTCCAATGCCTCTTGAGATCATCTCAATGTAGAGATGCAAAGCTTTTTGTAATTTCCCCTTTACAAAATAGGCCCTAATTAAGTAAAAATACGTGTAATGATCTGGTGGCACATTTTTCTGAGACATAGTTCGTAGAAGCTCCTCGGCCTCTTCTAATTTCGATTCTTTGCAAAATCCGTGAATCACTGTGTTAAATTCTAAAGGGCTAACCTGCATCCCTCCTCTGATCATTGCTTGTAAAACTTGAACTGCCTTACAGGGTTGGTTAGCATTTATAAAGGATTTTATCAGAATTGTGAAGGAGTAAGTATCTGGGTTTATGCCGAATTCTATCATGTGCTCAAAAAGACTATTCAGGGTTCGTACATCGCCAGCATCAGCGAGAAAATTCAAGAGAAAATTGCAAGAGCTGACAGTTGGGAGAAACCCTTGCTTACCTAAACGAACAAACACATTCACAGCTTCTTCTGGTTGTCGGGCCCTTTTACAGGTGCAGTATGCCTCCAAAAGGGCATCGAGAGTGAAAGAAACCAAACCTGGCCCTCCACTTGATTGAAGGGAAGAGAAAAGGGATGAAAATTGGAGAGCCGGATTGGTGTTTGATGAGATGAGATTGGAAAATAATGAGACTAGGCTTGATTTTTGGTTTGAATTGAAGAGGATAAATGTTATGGCAGTGTAAGTGGATATGTCATGGCAAAAGCCATGGTTTTCACAGCCTTTAAAATAGGCAAGTGCAACAGAAGGATTTGTTCTTAGATTGCGTAAATTATTGCAGACTTGAGTGGAAACCAAAGGACAAGTCTTTTTCTTTTTGGGAGGAACAAATGTCTGTTTCTCTTCACCACTTGAGTAATCAAGGAGCACTGCTGCTGCACCAGATGAGACAAATCTGGAGAATGTATTCTTTTGTTGGATTATTTTCAGAAAAGGTGAGATCTTTAGAAGCCCAATTGACCAAATAACGATTCTGATTTCAGATATCTGTGCATACGAATAACAAAGTTCGAAACTTTTTTGAAAAATCATGTTGGGTCAGAACAAACACGAAAATACGAGAGAAATAAGAGAATGAACAGACTTGGTTTGAAGCGTAGATAAAACAAGCAGGTCACAACTATCTCAGCCTCTCATGCAAATTCATACATATTCTCAGGTGTGCTCTTTTTATCAACCAAACCCACAATTTGATCAAAATCACAACTTAATTCTGAAAAAACAAAAATAGGACATTAATGTGTATAAATAGAGAGAACAGAGAACATGATTTAAATGACTGATGCAATTAATGAGCTTCATGTACCATCTGAAGGTCATTTTCTCTTAGTTGCAAGAATCTTTACTCCAAATGGCAATCTCTTTGCAAGGTCAACACCAATAGCCCCGAACCCCAAAATAAATACCTAAAATTCACAATATAGTATCTTATAGGAAAGATTATATCACCACTACACAAACAAATAAGCAGAATGAAGAGTTAAGATATACAGTTTTTGCAAACAGCGTATTTCCAATTGGTGCACCCAATTCTCTCTGCTTCACAGCTATATCAATCTCGTTCTGAAAAATATAGAAAACAAAAGGAAATTTAATTCAAACAGTGTGGTACTCACGCCTCGGTGTAGAAAGAGATGGATATAGCTGTGTTACTACCAACAACAAAAAGTCAATGTAGCACACTGTCTCACTACCAAAAGCACTGTTATTGATACAATAATAAAATCAGTGAGCTGCTAAGTCACTTTGGAAAAAATAAAATAAAACAACAACAGGCTTGAGAAAAAAGAAAGGTAGTACTTTACCTCTGTACAGGAAAAGACAGGCATGAAAACCAGTGAAAGGTTAGCCGGCGACGAACGTTGCACTAAACAAACAAAAGAGCACAAATTTTTCAGTTTGTAAGTCGTAATTCAGCGAAGTAATCAGATTAAGAATAGAAACAATAGCACAAAACAAAAGTAATGCACTTATGTACATGACCAAACAGATAAATTGTTGCAAGTTTGCAGCTGATTGACCTCGCATTGAACACAGGAACACAAAATAAAAAGTCTGTAGTTGACTAGTTGTGGAATTGTTTAGCAAAGTGAAGCAAAGACCAGAACGGCTCCTGGCGGGATGTTCTTAACCATAAAACCCAACAATTTGAAAATAAGTTGAGGGCTAATGCAAATTGGAGTGGCCAGTTTTAGACTATATTAAAAAATCTTAAAGCCAGTATGATATCACATATCGTTTCTTTTCTGGTTGTCGATATTTTGAGCGAAGTTGTACAAAAAGCTTAATACAACCAAAAATGAACAATGTTTCAGGAACAATACGAAGAAAATCTCTAAACGAAAACAAAATCAGCAGAAAAGAAAATCTTACCCTGGAGTCGCAGCAGTCGAAAATCGCGGGGTGGAGATGGCGGTGGAGTGTTGACGGAAGAGAAAAGAGTAGTGGACGATGAATGGCTAACCGCGACATCAGTCCGTATTTTGTTTTTTTGGACCCGTAGCGTATTGTAAAACCCTAGGGCATTATGTTCGGTGTTCGGTGAGGGGAGGAATAGCCGACATTTTTATTGATATCCAAACTTAAATAGAAATTATTAATTTTGCTATTTAATGGCTGGTTTTTTTTTTTTTTTCCTCAACCGGCTATTAAATGGCCGGTTCGGGTGTTTATATAATTTTGTGAGGAGTTGTCCGTTTTTGTCAAAAATCATTCTATCAAATTTCACACTATTTTTTCTCGCTTGAGCTCTTTCTCTCAGATTTCTCCACCTCTTCTCAGATTTGCAAGTAAATCCCTCTAATTTTTTCAAATTTCATTTTTAGTGCAAAAATGGTTATAAAATGTTAGAATTTGTTAGTAATGTACCAAAATTAGTATAATTTAGTTGTAATTAGTGTTAAATCCGTTGTAATTAGTTTAATTATTTATTTGAGTATAATTTAGAGTAATTAGCTAAATTTAAATTAATGTAGCGTATTTATCGTAATTTAGTAAAATTAGCATAGTTGAGCATATTTAGCAAAATTTAGCATTTTTTTACCATAATTAGGATAATTAAGCATAATTAGGATAATTAGTCCATTTTAGCATAATTAGCCTATTTTAGCATGTTTTACCGCATTTAGCATATTTTAGCCCATTTTAGCCTATTTTAGCATATTTTGACTCTTTTAAGTATATTTTAGCATATTTACACATAAATTAGGATAGTGGAGCACCACTAGTCTGCTTCTGGATAATGGAGCACCACTATCCAGATCGGGTACTCCGTCAGTTTGGTGAGGTGCCGTTAATTCCCGCAGATCCAGATATGCCGAGGTCTTAAATAAAAAAGCTGCACAAGTAAGTCATATTTTATTATCTATTATTCCATATTACTTGATAGCTTTGTATTGTAACTAATGTGTTACTTACAGTACTAGCCACGGTTCATATCCTGAGCAAGACTGGAGTACGCATTATGAGGAGTACTACGCTATGATAGCTGCTCCGGGACATCTCGATATGTGGCAGATGCCAGATGAGCTCACGCAAACCCCGGGACATCCCCTATTGAGATATGAGTCTTGGTACTTGAGGGTCTGCATGGCATCAGTATACTTGCAGGGTGATTACGGTGCCTTCTTACGCCAGAAGATCCAGAAAGACCCAGAGGGTTACACCCCCAACGGTCGCAAATGGGCTCGCGTGGTAATGCACCTAAAACTACATAGTTTTTTCCTAACTGATTAGTTCATAAATTTTTTATCTAACAAAATAATTTTTTGGCAACTTTTGGCCCCGCTTAAAGGTTGCGTGCATGTGATCAAGATACTGGGAAAAAGGGGCTGGAGAGCTATTGGGTGGATGTTCCTTCAGAGCTATGCCAGTTTTGTTGAGGATGCCGGGCACGGTGGGCAGCTCATCACTATGCTGCGAGACGCCGAAGAGAATATCAATTGGCGTCAGATAGATCGGTACGAGCCTTACGCGCCCCCAATTTTAGCTACTGAGATGCTATTCCCCCCCCGATAGCAGCCAGAGTGGGACTACCATCGTTGGGTATTGTCTATGACTGGCTGGCAGGCATTCCATGATGCGCAAGGACGTCCAGTTCAGTCTCCGGTATGTCATATATCATTAGCTGTCAAGTTAGTACAAATTTCTTCCTTCAGAACAAATTTACTTAATTATTTGTATGATTGCAGGGTCCGGCCCACATGTCACCACTACTAGTGCAGCAGGAGCCTCCGAAGTTCTTTCCTATGAAGGATGAGGGGCCATCTTTCAGTCTCGATGATTTCGAGTTCGGGGAGGGTCCGGCCTACATGCCGCCACCGCCTCCGAGACGACAATATGATACAGAGCTACCACATGATAGAGAGGCTAGTGGTAGCCGGTCTCAGACTCAGCTAGACTTTGCAACTGAGTTGGCAGTATCCATCTTTTCTACACCCTCGCCAGTCCCTAGGGGTGAGGATGAGTCAGTCTGGGATATCGCGGTACGGATGCGCAGAGAGGCCGAGGCTGATGTCGTTACACCGAGAGAGATAGCCTTCCCGAGACCATGGTCCGAACTACCCGACCGAGAGAACATGGGACATCCGCCCAATCGATGGTCCTCTTCTGGAATTTAGTTAGATTGTTTTGTACTATTTATATTTGGTATACTATGTTTGGTGTTTTATGTTTTGATTCTTTTTTATGTGTGCTTTTATTGTACTATTTATATATTTTTTTGTCACTAACTTATACTAAATGAAACTAAATTATGCTAAATTATACTAAAATAAAATAAATTATCAGGATTATGCTAAATTATACTAAAATAAATTTGGAGAGTTCGAATAGACAAACAACAAAACAAAAATAACAACATGCATACTACAACATAAAATCTAAACAGAAAATACTACAATAACAAAAAATACACACCACGTATTTATTAATTAACTTTGGTAGGATAGATAAACCATAAACCCTAAAACATGAAAAAAAAATCCTGGACCTGCCATTTAATGGCCGGTTGAGAAAAAAAAGGAATCGGCCATTAAATGGCTAGTTTGGACATTTAAAAAAAAACTCAGCTAACGTGGATATATTTATTAATTTGTAATTAACTTTGGATATTAATAAAAATGACGGGAGGAATAGCAAAGGAATCGAGAAATTGTGGAATTAAGAATTTATCACTTTTTTTTCTCTATTTTAAGTGTGTTTGGCACTTTCAACAATTAGAATAGAAGCACTTCTCTTCATTAAAATATAATAATTATAAGGAATGATTCTTATAATCTTTGTTGAATTTTGATACTGCGCCATACCAAGTTAGCACCTTAAAATAGGCCAAAATTTTGCAGACAAGTTCATTTGATCTTGAATAATCATTTTAGTACCCACAGTTGAGTACCCGCATCGTACCCGCACTTAATTCATTCCCAATTAACTGCCATAACTGTAAGCGGTCCCCACAACTACCAATTAACTAATATACATACTTTCCAGTTTGAATTTTAAATTTCCCTTTCTCTCCGTTTCTTCCTTTTTCGAAGCTTCCGCGATTTTGAGGCGATTTTAGATAGATTTCGAGGCGATTTCAAGGCGATTTGGAGGCGATTTGGAGACGATCGTCTAGCGATTTCGAAACTGGAAGCGGGGATTTTTCAAAAAAAAGTGCGGGTACGGTTATTTAAAGAAAATTCATATATCATATATGTAGTTCATTGTATAGATATAAATACTTGTATTGTATAGGTATAAATACTTCACAATGTTACTATTAATACTTGTAAAATAAAATTACAGTGTTGGAACGGTTGTGTGGTCCCCTAATGCGGGTACGACGCGAGAATTTTTCATATATGTAGTTCATTGTATAGATATAAATACTTGTCTTGTATAGATATAAATACTTCACAATGTTACTATTAATACTTGTAAAATAAAATTACAGTTTTAGAACGGTTGTGTGGTCCCCTAGTGCGGGTACGACGCGAGAATTTTTCAAAAAAAGGCGCGGGTACGGTTATTTAAGGAAAAATCATATATCATATATGTAGTTCATTGTATAGATATAAATACTTGTCTTGTATAGGTATAAATACTTCACAATGTTACTATTAATACTTGTAAAATAAAATTACAGCTTTGGAACGGTTGTGTGGTCTCCTAATGCGGGTACGACGCGAGAATTTTTCAAAAAAAGTGCGGGTACAGTTATTTAAGGAAAATTCATATATCATATATGTAGTTCATTGTATAGATATAAATACTTGTCTTGTATAGGTATAAATACTTCACAATGTTACTATTAATACTTGTAAAATAAAATTACAATTGCCGACAAAAAAAAAAATGGTTTTAAAAAAAATTGGTTTTAAATACTTGATATCTTAAATATAAATACTTGATGAATTACTATTAATATTTGATATCTTAGGTATGAATACTTTCTATTTTGTATGAATACTTTTCATATTTGAATATTTGATACTTTGAAAAACGTGTAAAAGTATGTCATCATGGATCTCATTTGAAAGATAAAATTGTGTAGAACGCGTTCGTGGTTTTAAATTTGTAAAATTCCTCATAGATCGTCCCAAAAATTGGTTAGATTGAACGGAGAGAAAAAAAAACCACCTTGAAAAATGTGTAAAGATGAGTAGGTATTGTGTCCAGTTTTTTTTTAAATACTTGATATCTTAGGTATAAATACTTGATGAATTATATATGAATACTTGATAATTTAGGTATAAATACTTTCCATTTTGTATGTGAATTAATTTAAGTGCGGTCCCCAAAAACAGTTATGACAGTTTAGGTGCGCGTACAATGCGGGTACTCAACTGCGGGTACTCATATCAGCTTCCTTTGATCTTTGTCAATGAATTGAAAATTTTTCTTAAAAAAGGAAATTCTATCATAAAATTTCATTTATGCCCCGGAAAAAAAACATCTAAATAAAAACTACATACATAACCTGCACAAAAAAGGGAATTAAGAAATTGGAAGTACATAACACAGTTCCATAACAAATTTAATGCACTACAACGTGATGAATGTTAACACATGAAAAATTACATATTCAATAAAATGTTGAATGCAAATAATGATAAATAAATTTCTCCAAATAAAAATACAATATAGTCATACAATTCTCATTAAACCGTAAATTGTGATAGCATTAAACAACAATAAATTTAATCCAAAAAGCATCAAACAATCACTCTATTGTCCTTAACAGCACCTAGAGGGGGTGAATATGTAGTCTTAAAAACTCTTTGACGTTTTTCGGTTTAACCATCTAAATTAACAAATCAATCAATCAAGAAGCAAGCGTGTACAAATAAAGTAAATAGAGTAGAGTTAGAGAAATTTGACACGTGGGATGATAACGGAGTTTGGCGTAAAATGTCTACGTCTCCGGGGTAGAGCAACCTCGTCGGCGCCCCATTCCTATTACTCAAAAAAGAAAGGATACAACTCGTGACACGTGAGCCCAACAATGATTGGAAGTCACGACCTAACTCGTATACAAAGTTGAGCCTAGAAGCTCGAGATGAAGAGTCATACGCAGAGGATCGTCACACAACTATATTTATATGTGAGCGGAAACGCTCGAGCTGGCGAGCCCTATAATACCCTACAAGGAAGGAAGGAAATCACTCGGCTATAGAAAGGGAGCACTAAAGTAGATCTCCACACTATCGAACAAGAACCAACACTTTAACTAAATCTAGAGAAGATTAGTCAAGTGAATTTGAGATTATCAAAAGAGTATTGAAGTTTTAGCTCTCTCAAAGAATGAAGCTCTCAAGAACACTGAATTAGTGTTATTTAAAATTTAAGAGCGGCTTGCTTGAAACTGGAGTAAGAGTATTACTCTATTTATAAAGGGAGCTCCATATCTAGGTACGTGAACTGATTCGTTCATACTGTAAAACTTCCGTTCGAACGGATAGTTCAAATGTGTTGCAGTTAGGGTTTTTCGTCTTTTTAAACTTTACCCTTTCCGTTCAGTACGTTTAGGTCCGTACCGAACTGGTAGTGTATTTTCTCCAATTTTGTGTTACTCAAGTAGCGTACAGTACGGATGGTATCCGTTCAGAACAGAACATGTTATATTGGAAAGTCTCTGACTTGATACGAAACTTTCTGTTCCGAACAGTTTGTCAAACAAAATAATTCTTCTGTACTGCAACGCTTCATATTCGTATCTATCTGGTACCATTCAATACATTTCGTACTGAACGGTTTGCTTCCGTACCGAACGGATAGTTCCTGAAATCAACAATCTCAAATTTACTTTACATATCTATTTGATATTATAATCTATAGTCTTGATCTTCGTAAAGTCTTGTTGATTTTATTGGTTCTTCAACTTTAATCTTGCAATTATAATGTTCTTGAACCTGCAAACTCACTCGTACAATGAAATCGTTAAATACAATCTATATTTTACAAATTAGTCAAACAAAATAATTAAAAAATTGCATATAACACTAACTATTTCTTGCTAAATTACTTTCCTTATATTTGTCATCTTCTATTATCTTCATCTTTGCCTTTATATAAGAAACTATTTTTTTTTCTTTTCAAATTACAATATAATTTTTGTGACGAGTTTACCATTTTTGCTGGAACATATCGTAGCTAAAGGTTAATTTTAGGGGGGATTGCACCTATATCCCTCAAAAACTTCAAAATTACATATTTTCCCCTCTAAAGTTTGAAATTACGTATTTCCCCCTCTAAACTTCAAAAACTCACAAATTTGCCCATTTTATTCTTTTATATTAAAACTCATTCTAAATTTATAAAATACCCATTTTACCCTTTATTAAAAATATAAAATGCCCATCATACTCAAATTTGAATATGAAGGTTCCTCTACTATCCGAACTGCTTTAAGATCTGTGCACGCTAGATCAGCATGAATCTTGAAGCGAACACACAAATATATATTGAAGTGACGTGCACATATCTTAATGCGATGATCGGGGATTGAAATTGCTTTAAAATTTGTGCGCACTAGATCAGCACGAATCTTAAAGCCAACACACACATATATATATTGAAGCTACACGCACAGATCTTAATGCGATGCGCGTGGATCGGACGGTAGAGGAACTCTTCATATTCAAATTTGAGTCTGATGGATTTTTTATGTTTTTAATAAGGGTAAAATGGGTATTCTATAAATTTAGAATGAGTTTTAATATAAAAAAATAATAAAAAAAATGGGTAAATTTGTGAGTTTTGGAAATTTAGAGGAGGAAATACGTAATTATAAATTTTAAAGGGGGGGATACGTAATTTTGAAACTTTTGAAGGGTATACGTGAAATTCCCCCTTAATTTTAAATCCAAACTCATTTTTTCTATTATTTTGTTTCCGCGTATATATAATTTAAGGAAAATTACTAAATATACATGAAATCACAGAAAAATGTACCGTGTCTCCGACATGTTTGGTAATAATTACAGAAATATAATAAATATTGATATAAAATATATAGTAATTAAACTTTCCAAAGACTTCAACAATTCTACCCAGAAGGAGGAGGAGGCTGAGAGAGAGAAGGCGACAATGAAAGGTGGGCGCTTTGCCTTCATTTCCTTCAGGCATCTGCTGGCCCCCTTGGCTCACAGCTCTGGCCCCACCCAAGTTCACAAAACTGACCCCATCATTTTTCGCCTCTTCAAACATTTAAACCGAAAGGAAGAAATCAGTTCTGATGATTACACGTATGGGATTATGGCCATGATCAGATATTGTGCCCAGACGAACCGGCTCAACCTGGATAGTTATCCTCTGCGGAGTTCTATAAAACTCCGCAGGTGCGGAGCAAATGAACGGACCAGATTAACTCTCAGCCGCTTTGTGATCGGGCTAACGGAGGGGGCAGTATTATTGTGCTTTTAGATTCGTGCAACGTTAAAACTAACGGACCACTAACGGACCAGATTAAAAGAACCGCAGGCTGCGGAGCTTTTAAGCTCCGTAGAGGATAACATTTCGGCTCAACCTAGCCTTTTCTTTTCTCGGACGGCTTCTCAAACAAGGTCACAGAGCTGAGGCCGTGATGTTCAATCCAATACTCAAGAGACTTTATTCTGAGAATAGGATCAGTGACGCTGCAGCTATTGTGATTGACAAAATGCCTAAGCTGGGTTATATTCCAGATGTCGCAACTTATAACACTCTTATAGATGGGTTGTGCAAGAAAGGTGAAATTGCAAAGGCCAAGGAGGTGCTGGGTAGCATGATTTCCAAAGGGCTTGAGCCTGATGTCGTGACTTATTCCACTCTTGTAGATGGGCTATGCAAGAAAGGTGAACTTGAGAAGGCAGATGAGGTTCTACATAGCATGATTTCCAAAGGGCTCAAGCCTAATGTCGTGACTTGCAACACTCTTATAGATGGGCTGTGCAAGAAAGGTGAAATTGAGAAAGCCGAGGAGGTCATGGATAGCATGATTTCCAAAGGGATCGAGCCTAATGTCATGACTTACAACAATCTTATAATGGGCTGTGCAACAAAGGTGAAATTGAGAAGGCAGAGAAGATGCTGCATAGCATGCCTTCGAAAGGGCTCGAGCCTAATTACTTTACTTACTTTCCTCTTATATTAGGGTTGTTCATGATAGGTGAAAAGCACAAGACAATGGAGTTGGTGTTTGACCTGATTTCCATATGGCGCGATAACAATGGCTGGACATATAATGATATTATAGTTTGGTTGTGCGAGGAAGGTGAAATTGACATGGCAAAGGTGGTGCTAGATAGTATGATTTGCAGAGGTAAGGAGCCTGATGTCGTGACTTACGACACTCTTATAGATGGGTTTTGCAAAAAAGGTGAAATTGCAAAGGCAAAGGAGGTGCTGCATAGCATGATTTCAAAAGGACTCGAGCCTAATGTCGTGACTCATAACACTCTTATAGATGGGTTGTGCAAGAAAGGTGGAATGGACGAGGCAAATTAGCTGTTGCATGACATGATTTTCATTTTGACTTTTAACTTGTAACTCTCTGATAGATGGGCTCAGCAAGAAAGATGAAGTTAGGTAGGCAACGGAGTTGCTTCTTTGAACTTTGAATTTTCTGTCTGTCTTTCATTATACTGATGATATTGTTTTAATGTGCTGGTACCTATTACCACTTTTGCTATCTAACATCTCTATTGGTACTGGTCTACTATAATCTGGTACCTATTCATGATAAATTACAAGAATAATTATTTTAGTACCCGCGCTACAGTACCCGCACAGTACCCGCACTTCCATAACTGTAAAGTTGCGGTCCCCACAACTACCGATCTAACTAACAATGTTATCGGACCTTCCATTTTGAATTTCAAATGTTCCTTTCTCTCTGTTTTTTTCTTTTTCGAAGGCTTCGGCGATTTGGAGGCGATTTTAGGTCAATTTGGAGGCGATTTTAAGGCGATTTTTGAGACAATTTCGAAACTGGAAGCGATTTCGTATGATTCTTACAAGTTTAATCGGTGATTTTGAAATGTGATCAGCTAGATTAATATTGTTTCTTTTCGATTTTGTTTTTATTCTGGTGAATTAATAATGATATATCGTTTCGTTTTTATTTCATATACACAATCGTGTTTCAGTGTTGCTGGATTTTGAGATGTTTGTGATAATTTGATTTGCGAAGATGATGTAATTGTCTATTATGTGTTCAGATATAAATACTTGGTAGTTCAGATATAAATACTTGATGTGTTCAGATATAAATACTTGGTAGTTCAGATATAAATACTTGATGTGTTCAGAAATAAATACTTGATGTGTTCAGATATAAATACTTGATAGTTCAGATATAAATACTTGATGTGTTCAGATATAAATACTTGGTAGTTCAGATATAAATACTTGATGTGTTCAGATATAAATACTTGATCTGTTCAGATACAAAATTCATTTTAATAAAGTGGCAGTTACAATTTAAAGTTAAAAAAAATTAATAACAACAAATTATTAAAAAATAACGTTATATGGTTTAAATTATTTATTTAAAAAAATATATAATAAATTTCCGATGGGCTGATTATTATATATGAATTCATATAAACCATAGAGAATACTAACATATTACAATTAGTGCAACATATATACATATTGCCTTTTGTACACATGCAATCCCATGTGATCTATAATAACATATACTCCTCAAGATCTAATACAATGTTTGTATAAAAGTTATGTCCTTACCACTTAGTAACCATGCGATCAAGGTTTGGCCCAAGTTTCGTCAAGTTGGGCTCATGTTGCCAAAACTCTTGGTTATGCCAAATTTCATACAAACTAGTTGTATTAGATCCAACATATAAAAAAGAAAGTGCCCATGTGATCCATGACATGATGCCTCTTGGTTAAAGGTCTCCAATATTTCAACTCCAATACTTTTTTAAGATTCTTATTCATCCAAAGTAATATAGATATAAATACTTTAGTTGGTAAGTATAAATACCACACCCTTATAGTTATAAATACTTTGTTTCGTAAGTATAAATACCACAAGAATAGAGATATAAATATTACCCGCACATAAGCTAAGTCAACATTTTTTTGTCAACATTTTTTGTTGACAATTTTAGTGGTCCCCACATGCCGTTTGAGTGGTCCCCAAATGCGGGTACGAAGCGAGGATTTTTCAAAAAAAGGTGCGGGTACGGTTATTTAAAAAAAATTCATATATCATATATGTAGTTCATTGTATAGATATAAATACTTGTCTTGTATAGATATAAATATTTCACAGTGTTACTATTAATACTTGTAAAACAAAATTACAGTTTTGGAATGGTTGTGTGGTCCCCTAATGCGGGTACGACGCGAGAATTTTTCCAAAAAGGGTGCGGGTACGGTTATTTAAGGAAAATTCATATATCATATATGTAGTTCATTGTATAGATATAAATACTTGTCTTGTATAGATATAAATACTTCACAATGTTACTATTAATACTTGTGAACAAAATTACAGTTTTGAAACAGTTGCGGTACCCACAAACAGTTATGACAGTTTAGGTGCGGGTACAATACGGGTACTCAACTGCGGGTACTCATATCAGCTTCCAAATTACAAACCCAAGTGCCAAAACTTTATTTATAAGGCATGTTTTACTCTGGACAAAAATATAGTCAGCTCAATTATCTTTTTTTTATGAGATAATATCAATAAATTAATTATTCAATTAAGATTGTTAAAACTAATAATAACTAATGTAGAAAATATCCGCTATTTATAACTGGATCTCGGATTCTACAGTCTTATATGTAACTATAAGTCTATCTCTATCATATGTATATTTGAAATTTTGAATGAATGTGACTCGACCGGTCCGATTAGTCAGTGGCTCAGTGCCACTGCATTTCACATGATTTGAAATTATTTGGCATATCTAATATTTATAAGTTAAATTAATTTTATAACAAAGACAATGGCGTAGTCAGAAATTTTGCCAGAGGTAGACGAACATATATAATTACAAAAAAAGAAAAAAAAAAATCAACATAACACAAATTACAACTTCAATCAAAATAAACAAAAAGTCAATATAATAAAAATGAACAACAATAGAAATGAACAACAATAGAAATGAACAACAAATGTTTCAATTAAATCTAAAGTTTATAACAAATATTCTTTTACATATAAAAATATATATATTAATGCTAAGAGGACATTTATGAAATTGATACCAAAATCCAAATCATTTCCTAAGAAGCACAAATAGACAATAGCAAATTTCGAAAGAAATTGATTAGCATAGTAAGTTACTAATTAAGGTATGATTCATAAACTGTATAATATGGGTTTGATTGGGGAAATTAAGAATTAAGTTTGAAATCCAAAAAAGGGCAACAATAAACTAAGTTGGTCCTGTACCAGCGAACAAAAAAATTTAATGGGGAAATTATGAATTTAATGGGGAAATTATTGGCCTTCAACAACAGCGAACAAAAAATTTAATGGGGAAATTATGAATTTGAAAAATGAAGTGTTTGATTAGGGTTTTATTGTACCAGTAATTAACACCAACAAATAATACGAGTGACATATCATACTTGACACATAAATTAAAAGTTCAAAAATATTTACAACAATTGAGAAACAAACAAATCATAAGCACATGAGAAAGCAAAATACTGATATAAACTAATGCAAATATGTATCACAGACATGTGAAGTATTCATTCCAACTGAACAATATATTATGCCTACCATATAACATGCATACAAACACCAAGTATTCATACCACAACTGCCATGTTTTCATGTCAAACATAAAAAATTCACATTAATTGTGAAATATTCATCACAGTTATCAAGTTCTCACATTGATTACAAATAACATATGTATGAAGTATTCATACCAACTAATAAAGTCAAAGTAATGATTTTTTTTTAAACTAAAACAACAGTAGTAAAGGTAACAGAAACCACAACAAAAAAAGAAAATTTATCAAAATTATCAGATTACGAGGTTAAGGACTCTTAAGGAGGCCTAAGCCCTTGAGCCGAACAGGTACCAGTTATTAGGAATAGCGCTAGAATATAGCAAACGAGGCCCAAGTGAATCTTTTTTTTATCCTCAACAAATGAGCTTCGAACTTAGTTTCCCTGCTTTGCTGAATCTTTTCTGTTCTTTGGATAATAGTGACCTAGATATGGTTATCGCTCCATCCACTGAAAACAGAGCTATTACATTGTCTCGTATGTTTAAAGGCTGAATGAATAAAAGAACTAAAGTTAATATATCTCACCAGAGATCCCCACATGAGCAAACCCCGTCTTTGATATGGTGAAACCGACTGGAGTCCCTCACAACTATTTCTCTCCTCACAAGCTTCGATATGACCTTAATTGCGGCATGGCAATCAACACAGGTCCTTAAGTTTTTCATAACCCTAATTACCGTGCCATCCTTTGTTTCCATCAATGCAAATGCAATTGCTAATCTCTCGCTGTGATACCTCAATGACTTGACCTTAGTCTCATCTCCCACAAAATGTAGATCGCTCGTCAAATCAGCCTTGTACCCTTCTCTTTCCATTTCTATACTTAGTTTATCTAAATAAGCCTTAATTTCGCCAATTCTCGGATTTTTCATGTCGTTTGATGAAAATGTATATACTTGTCGGTTTATCTCTACCCAACTATAACCAGGTACTTTTACCATGCCTCTATCTCTCATCAATTTTTTTATCCTGGCAACCTCAGCCCATTTACCGTGCTTAGCATAAATATTTGACATTAATACACAATGGCCAGCATCTTGAGTTCCTATGGAAAATAACTTATCAGCTGCCAGTTTTCCCAACTCATAATACCCATGGATCTTACATGAGTTGAGAATAGAACTCCAGATAATCGGGTCAGGCTCGAACGGAATCTGACCCAATAACTGTTCCACCTTATCAAAACAGCCAACCCGGCCCAACATGTCAACCATACATGCATAATGGTCTTTCCTAGGGGTCAAATTGTATACTCTTGTCATAGAGTTGAAATAATGTAACCCTTCTTCCACCATACCTGAATGGCTACATGCAGTGAGAACACTCAAGAAGCTAACAGATTCGGGTTTCAAGCCTGATGTGACCATCCTTTCAAACATTTCCATTGCTTTTCTTCCCTTTCCGTTTTGTGCATAAGCACAAATCAAGGCAGTCCATGAAACTATGTTTCTGTCGGTCATTTCATCAAACATTTTTTTTGCATCCTCTAGAAGACCACATTTCGCATATGCATCAACAAGAGCACTTCCAGCAAAAACACTTGAGAGGTAACCAGACCTTAATATGCATGAATGCAGTTGCTCTCCCGGAGAAATTAGTGCAAGGCCAGAACAGGCCTTCAGAACACTACAAAAAGTCACCGGGTCAGGGTCTAGACCTGTCTTTCTCATCTCACTGAAAAGTTTCAGTGCCTCTTCACACAAGCCATTTTGCACACAACCCGTAATAAGTGCTGTCCATGAGGTGGTGCTTTTATCTGAATTCTGCTTGAAAATCAAGTCTGCACAAGTCAAATCCCTGCATCTTGAGTACATGTCAATAAGTGCATTGCTTGTAAGGTTACTTGATGTCATCCCAAGTTGAACCACTAGCGCATGCATTTGCCTTCCCATTTCATAATTTGCACGAGATCCTGCAATACTAAGCAAACACGGGTAAGGGTAGTCACTGCAGTCAAAACCCAGCAACTGCATTTCCCGAAAAAGCTCCAATGCGTCTTTTGTGAGACCACTCCTTGAATAGGTAGAAATCATCACATTGTAAGTGACATTATCTTTCTCAAGCATTTCATCAAACAGTTTTCTGGTGTCATGTAAATAATTAATTTTGGAGTAGAAATCTAGCAGGGAGTTGTTAACATATACATCCCATGTGAAATTGGATTTTATGACTTGGCCGTGTATCTGTGTCCCAACATCTGGATCAGCTAACCCAGTAGCACAGTTCAGAAGGCTTGAAAATGTGAATTGAGTTGGTCTCAGACCCGATTTAAGCATATGTATAAATAAAACTAGAGCATTTTGACAATCGCCTTCCTTAAAATAACCTGACAACAATGCATTCAATGTGACTGAGTCTCTCTTTTCCATCCCCTCAAAAACAGCACAAGCCAATCCAATAAGGCCACATTTGCAATATGCATCAATTAGTGTGTTCGATATAGTGAGGCTGCACCCAAAACCCAATTTGACGATCTGGTTATGAATTAGCAAGGCACGAACTGATGCTTTCGGGTCAGTGCACAAGCTGAGTACCTGCACAATTGTAACATAGTCAGGTGCCATTCCTGTATGCAGCATCTCTCGGAAAAGGCTAAAAGCTTCATTCAAGCATCCTGCATTGGAAAGCATGCCAATCATGATTGTCCATGATATAACATTCCGGTCTTTCATCGAATCAAATAAATCTCTTGCCTCCTTGACATTGCCATTTTTTGAATACCCAGAGAGCAGGCGGTTTAGTGTGAAGATATCATCGTGGGGCATTTCATCAAACACCTTATGGGGATTCCACAGTCCGCCATTTCTGAGGTGAGAATATATGAGGAGGTTTGAATGGTACGTCTTGGGATCGAACAAGGCTTTTTCCGTGTAGGCATCTGTATAGAGACCTCGTGCCCAAGTGGAAAGAGTACATGCGAGTAAATACGTTGAGGAGCGACAGGCGTTGGAGAGGAAGAAGGCCGTTCTGAGTTTGGTTATTATCATACCAATGGCCTGCTAATTAGCCCGTTTATGAAGTCTGCAAAGCTCGCTCGAACTCGGCCCAGCTCGGACTCAGCCCGTACACCTTAAGATCAGTTCAGAAAAGCCCGTCCAATTCACATGCAGTTCGGAGAAGCCCGTACAACTAAATTGAATCATAAAACATAAACAATGCAGACTCAAGCATTTTCATTGAATAATAAAGTATATTGACTAAATAATCGTGAATAGTAAGATAAATAGTACATCATCTGTCAAATTCAATTTGGAACAGTTGGGTTCATTACCTTGTATCAAATTCCGGTCCAGTTGGGTTACATGAGTTCAACAAGGTCAGACTAGTTCTTCAATTTGGAACAGATTTTCAAGTTCAGTCCAAGGCTCTAAGTTCATTACCTTGTATCATTATTTAATTTCAAACCAATCAATCATTGGGTTAATTTAAGTGTAGGTCAGGTGTTAGGTTATTCTATTAAATAGATCTGCTTCATGCTTCAAACAAGTTTCCTTTTTATTTATTTATGTATTTATTTATTATTTATATATCATACTATATTATCTTCTGATTTTTTGGTGGGGTTGGGTTGGAAGCGATCTGGGGTTCACATCTGGTCATGCTAGGCAGAATCAATTTCACATTTAGAGTCAGTCAGGTCATTTCATGTTTCAGTCAGATCTATTGGCAGTCTGTCGGTTTTAAGTCTGTCTTGTTGGAGTCTAGTTGAATTTCTTTCATCCAAATTACAAAATTAGTTTAAATAGCATCAGCAGTCGGGTAAGGTGTGGTTAGGCAATTCTGTGTTGGGTCAGATTTCATCAAACACTAATATCATCATCACGATTACAATTTAAAAACAGCTTTATTGGCTTATATTGCATTTAATTTTTACTTTCAATTTATTTTCATGTATTTTTCTCTGTATTTAGAACTCAAGTTTGAATTTCTTCAAATGCATTGACTCACAATATTACAGAATAAATAATGAGTTGACTTTACCTTCAATTAATAAATTCAAAAGGAAAAAAGGTAGACAGTATAGAATTATCTTTAGTAACACTTTCCTTGTATACAAATTAAGGAATTTTTTAACACGTTTTTTCTTAAAGACTACAATTCCACAATAAGGCCAAAAAATTGATGGAAATGAACCTACAGTTTCCTTTACATGGAGAAGAAATTGTTCAAGAGGATATCAATCAAGACCTACCCAATACCTACTATGAAACAAGGTCAAAGAAGAACCCTAATTGACCCAAAAATAAAGGTCTGATATCAAAACAAGTTGACCCAAATCCCAAATATTTTTTATTTGAGAGCACAAGTCAACTACTCAAACAAATAAAGAAAACCAGAAATTCCGTTGCTAATAAAGGAGCTTAACAGCCTAGAGCACTGGTTTGATTTCTAACAGTACATTAAACTTATATTTAATGTTAAAATGTCATTGCTTTTTAACAAGAAAGTAAAAATCATCTCAGTAATAGCAAGCGTTAATTATTGGATCTGTCATAGCAGTATAATATCGATTTATATTTTTCTTTCTATGAACAAATTCAAAATAGTCATCATTTAATATTTAAGGTTCCAAAAATGAAAAGGGAATCAAAGTCAGACCAGTTGATACATAGCTCAATTAAATAAACATTTTGAACTAAAACTATATTAGTGTTGCCAACTATTATTAGTGAAAAATTGCCTATCTCTCAGCCTATACTGGATTCACCCTTTTTTCACTATAAAATTCTTGCAGGGTTCACTCTTCCAAGGTACAAGGTTCACCCTTTTTTGGACATCAATATTCTTGCCAGCGTACTGGGTGAGACCTGGGCAATTTGCCCTGGACGAGTGAAATCATTAACCAAACTATATTCCAGTCAAATGTTCCTAAAATTGTTCTCCAACTTTTAACAAAATTAAGATGAATTTCTCACTAACTTCTAGTTCTGATTAACTTTTATCAGAGCTTGTGAAATTAAGTATGCAGGCTAACTTCAATTATTATACCCCTAATGATAAGTTTTTAGTGCATAAACTTATATATTACTTGGTACTGAAATGATGTTATATAAATCATGACATAGGATTTCTTATAAGCATAAGCAAATTAGTGGGCCATAACAATTGAACATGATGGACCAACTAATTACAAACATTAATCAATGTAGGAGCTAGTATTTGACCAGCTAAACCTTCTAGTCTACTTATCTAATAAAATTATACAATAAATCAGAACCACTCTTATGCAGGAAAGTGCTTATTAGATATGCCCTTCCTTTTAATTTGAAATTGATCATAGTTATGCCTTACAAGGAACTTTTAAAAAAGTATTGAGTTATTATTTGTCATTTATAATTTGATGAGGTCAATCACTTTCTCATCTAAGACATTTTAATGAAAACTAACAAGAATGGTCTGGTTCATCTTATTGTGAAAGTAAAAATACAAACCCAAACATAAAAAAAATAAACCTATATATCCTCTACTGGTATACTATACTACTGGTGTTGTCAGATTAGCTGGAACAAAATTAGCATAGTAATAAGATTAGAAAAATAATTACAATAAGTTAGAAAAGAGAACCTGAAAGAGACATTGGTTCATCTCTTTTGCTTGGTTGGAAATGTTGCATGGTCAAAGAGGGAAAGTGAGCCACAAATCCATATCACACATCTTTACATGTTCAATTTAATCATGTCCTTTCAAAACACTTGTCTGTCACATATCCATTGTACCAGCTTTGGAAACCTATAAAAGTATTCAATTATATAACAACCAATAGTTAATTTTTTTTTTGTGTGTGTGTGTAGATGTAGTTTGAATTGTTGTCTGACAGTCAACAAAATTAAGTATGATGCTTTTGAAAGATTGACCAAATTAATACGAGCTAAGATATTATGGTTGTGCCTTCTGGTACAGTAGAAGGTTCAGTACCAGTATTATCGAGTATCAACCAGCTGGTCGAAGGATTGAGACAAGATGGCTGGCATGATGAACCCTGAGACCTAACTATCAGGCTTGACATGTGCAAAGAAAAAAATGGATTATGGAGCCTTTCACATCAAAGAACAATAAGTCACTACTCTCCTAGGCATGACGTAGAGCATTTGATATGCAAGGATCAACATGTCTTCAGCAAGTCAGTATTAAAATTAATTACTCATGTGAATGTGTAGGATGTAAAGACTTTTTTTTTTTCTATTAATACAAAATTGTCAAGATGGCTACTGGCCATCTGACCTTCAAAAAAAAAATTACCAGCCAACATCCTGGCGTAAGAGCAAGACCTTGATTAGTAGTTTTCTTGCAAAAAGAAAAGAGGAAAGAGGAAACTGAAATCTGACCAGAGCTGAGGCGGCGGGAGGAGGCCGAGAGGTAGCGGTTGTAGAGCGAGGCGTGGCCGCACAGGAGGAAGAAGAAAGTTGCGACGAGGTTGAAGAAAGACAGTGCGATGGTGGCGTTATTATAGGAGAGAACTCGCATTGGTAATTATTTCTCGTTGTTTCTCGTGCTTATCGGCGGAGAGAAGAGAAGGAGAGGAAGGAAAAGGGGAGGAGAAGCGGCGGAGGAAGGAGAAAGAGAAGGGAGAGGACAGGAAGAGGCGGAGGGGAGAAAGAAGGCGCAAGTTTTTAAGGGAAGAGTTCGTGGCGGAGGGTTCGAACGAAAGCGGAGGGTTTAGACACGCGTAAATAAAAGAGATCGAAATAATCTAAAGACTCACGAGGAGACAGCACTGAAATGAACGGTGCAAAACCCATCGAGCATTATATATATAAAATAGGAGTAGAACTAGGGTGCTCTCGAGTTCATCAAGCCCTTGGTGAACTCAAGTCCAAAACTCATCGGATCGGCTTCAAATGATGAATCCGACTGTTGAAACCCGTCTACCTTACGAGTGATGCGTCTACATGCAAAAATTTTAAATTTTGAAATTAATTTTGCATAGAGTCAAGTGGTTAAAATTAGAAGGTTAATAAATTAATTTTAATGCATTCATTTTTTTTATCACATGCCTCTATGCAAAATTAATTTCAAAATTTAAATTTTTTGCATGTAGACGCATTACTCGTAAGGTAGACGGGTTTCAACGGTCGGATTCGTCGTTTGAAGCCGATCTGATGAGTTTTGGACTTGAGTTCACCAAGGGCTTGGTGAACTCGAGAGCACCCTAGTTCTACTCCTATTTTGCATCCTAAACAATAACGTTGTGGAAATACTTATAAGCTGTACGACTTCGACCAACAGACCAAAAGATGTTCCATAAATGACTCTCTTGTATAATTGTAAGCATAAAAAAATTTATCATAAATTTTTTACTTGTTTTGAAAGTACTCAAATATCAAATGACAGTCGTTTCCTTCAAGTGCTTGTAATTTGTTTCTCCTGTATTTATCTATATGATTTCGTGCATCTTTTTTTGTAAAAAGGACACCTTAGATTCCACCAGCACCTTTTATTACCAAATTTATATTAACAGACACAGCCAAACCTTGTTCTTCGTGAAAATCCAATAAATCATGTAATCTCTTTGGGATATATCGGTAACTCAATATTAGAAAGGCTGATTCGGATTGTAAAACATGGTCATGCTCCAGATAAACTTCGACGACTATCCCTACACAAGCCCTCCTCTTTGGGATACAACCCTAGTTACTTTTTTTTAGGCTTCTTACACTTGTTGCATGCTAATGTATAGTACTAGCTCAGGTCTTTATTCTTGTGATTTGATATTTTGAAAACCCCAAAATCAGACTACTTTTCAAAAAGTTCATAGTATTGGCAAGCCTCTTCAAGTGTTTCAAACCAATCATCAACAGCAGGTGAGCTTGAGTCATGAAATTCATCATCTCCATCACTTATCACATCTTCTGATTCAACTTGACCCTCTACCCTTCCATTAACATTGATAATTTCATTTTCTATTGCATTCAATTCATCGAGAGCTTTAATATTCAAATCCCACCCATATATATTATCTCTGACACTAACATCATCATTCATCGTTTCATTAGCACGGTGCTGCTCTTCAAAATGTCGATAGATATCAACTTCATCAATTTCTCCATTTGTATTTTCTATCCACAATTCATCACCACTCTTTTCATTCAGATCAAAATTCATTTTGGTATTTAAAAAAACAAAAAAATTAATGAACAATAATAACAGGTATTCATATCAAACAGATCAAGTATGGATGATTCATGTAAAAAGTATTTACAAAACAGTTCTGGTATTATACCTACCATATGACATGCATAAAATCAAGTTTTCATATCAAATAGCTCAATTATTCATATCCAAAGTAACAAACTATTGGTATGAACAACACAAGTATTCATACCAATAATATCAGGTTTCCATCAATAACATATCAAATATACACATCTAAATAAACAGTTGTTCATGCCAGATTTATCAATTATTCATATCATATAAACCATAACATATCAAGTATTCATATTAACAATATCATATATTCTTATAAAATAAAACAAGAATTCATGACAAAAACTATCAAGTTTTCATATGAAACATATCAATAATTCACATAAATACAATCACATGTTCATACCAGATCTATGAAATATTCATATCATATCATCATCTTCTCAAATTAAAAGATTAAATTCATCAAAAAAACAACATAAAAAGAAGTCAGCTACTTATAACATTACTATAAAAAATTCATACCTGAGTTTTAATACCTGATGGATGAGAATCTAAATCAACTGGAAATCGCATGAGATCGACTGAAAGAAGAAAACAGAAATCGATAATTTAAATGACAGAGAAAGAAAATCGATGATCAAAGAATAAAAGAGAGAAACATTACCTGAGCGTAGCAAGAGAGATTGCCTGAGGGATGAGAACCTAAATCAACTGGAAATCGCCTAAGATCGACTGATAGAAGAAAGCGCCTGAGATCGCCTAAGAGTACAACATGGAGATAAAAAATGCCTCAGAGAAAGGTGCGAGATCGTCGGAGAGAGGTGTGCGAGATCGCCTGAGAGAAAGGTGTTAATGTTGTGATCTAGAAGCCAATCATATGATGATTGTATTCTAAGTTTTGTTCATGTAATTAGATGATTTGTTTATCATTTTGTTCCTTGAGTATTTCATTACTTATAGATCATTTAGGTTGATGACTTGGAATTGTGGAAATCTATACAGAGAGTTAATAAATACTCTAAAGTGTCCCCAGTCTTGATAATTAACAAGGAACATTAATTACCGGTATAAGATTAGCATTTGGATTAGATGATGATCATGTTCTGTAGATCATATGACAATGAGTTGTCAATCTAATCAAATGGATACTTGATGGAGATCAAGGGATTGGACGTGACCAAAAGAAAACATTTAATATGGATTGTGTTTGTGTCATTAATGTTTATTTGTGTCTGGAATTCTAAGGTATGAGATTGTTGTTTCTTTAACATGAGAATGCGTATTCGTGAGTATTATCCAACGTTGTCCGTAACTGGCGACCATACAGATTATATTTCAATATGTGTCTCTTGTGTGGAGAGATAGTAATCATCAAGAATACCAATGTCCCTCATGAAAATGAGTGATGATATCATTGGGCCTCTTGATGATACAAGTATGTGCACATATGATTAAGGAGTTAATAATAATACTGAATTATTTAGGAATCAAGAAACGAGTAGCTTTGCAAGGATAACACATTCCTACCTTGAATCTATTCATGATATCATGAGACATGGAATTGACACGAGGCAATTGTTGCCTTAGGGATCGTGAAATAGCAAATACTTATTATCTGTGTCTTTTGGGTAATTACAATGCATATTGCTAGATGCCGCTTGTAATTTATGGAATCAAAAGGAGTTTTAAATTACATTGCCAAATGACATAGATCTCATAGGGTCACGCCAATAAGGAATTAATTAGAAAAATAACTTGATTTATTTGACATGTGTGACATGACTAATAAATTGGTTTCTCTGTTGAAATATGAGATAAATAATTGTAGAGATAATTATATGATGTTTCGGATTCAATTAAATGGTTTAATGAAATCCAAATATCGGAAATAGATCAAATGGAAGAACCTTTGTGAGCCACAAAAATGAGTTTTTGTGGGCTGCAAAGAGTTCTGTATTTTACCACGATTTCTGTGAACATAACTTAAAACGGGCGTAGCTCATCAACCGTAACTTTGTTTTCAGTGTTCTACCACTTTTTGGAAAGCTTGCAAGAAGATCTACAATTTGATGTAAAAATAATAACTTGTACATATCGCATGCGTTTCTCACCAACCGCATACAGATCCGTATAAACTGTTATGTCGGTCAGAATTGGGTTTTCTGAAACTTGCTGATCAAGGAAATCGTGGAAATAACTTCTAGCACGTAGGAGACTGCTTGTAAATAGTAGGAAGACTATTTAAAAGGGTCCCTACTGCCTAGGATTATTCATTCATTCATCTTTTTCATTAGAGAGCCAAAACTTTGTCTCTCTTCTTTGATCTCTCATGTGTTGAGAACCCACAAAACCTAAACTCAAGATCTAGTTCTCTTAGAGGATAGAAATTAAAGAGCGACCAAATTACTAATTTTTAGCAAGAGGAAACTTTGGTTTCCAATAAATTTCTTGGTGGCTACCGTGGAGGGCTTCTACTTTGGAGTCTCAGTTTGGTGCAAGGCTTTGCAAGGCATCAACCACCATTAGCATCGACAAAGAGGTGAAGGATCTTCAACCCTACATCTCAAGGATCTTCATTTCTTGTTTAGAGACAAGAAACAAAATGTATGATGCTTATTGATTTGGAAATTTGATTTTGGTTTGATTTGAGTCGCACATGATGATCCTTTAGTACTTTTCTTGTCAATTTTTTTAAAATTCCGTTGCCCTTGGTAGTTAGCACATGATGATCCAGTGGGTAATGACGGTTAGACGGGGACCACTTATAGTTAGTTATACGTGCTAATTAATGATTAATATCGGTAGTTACCATCAGGGGGACGATTAGGGGACTAACATGCGGGGACAAAATCATTTCTCTTTTACATATTAAGAATAATTTATATAAATTTTGTTTTGTCAGTACAAATTCGTTAAAATGAAGATTAAGTCAAAATAATATTAAAAAGTATAATTCAAATATAATATAGATATTATTTAAAAAAAATGTTAATGTCGTCCCTAGGCCCTAGCAGTATCGTGCCAGTTAATTTCAGTCACGGTTTGGAGAGTACATATGTTTTGTAATTTATTTCTGATACGAGGCAGACAGAAGAGAAGCAAAAGAAGAATAAATATCTTTTAAACATTGCAAATTAGTCCCTATTATTTTAAACATTGCAAAGAATAGATCATGATAAACAAGTGCTTAAATCGAAGAGGAAAGAAAACATATTATATAGTAATTATTGAAAATTTTGTGTTCCTTTTTAAAGTTTTTATTTATGATAATCGTTGATAATTAATCCAAATGTCGGTACTACTGTAACAAAGAAGCATGCAAAATTACATACAGACAATAATTTTCGGGAGCAAATGAATAAAAATTTGAAACTTTCTTAATCTTTTTGTAGCAAATAATCAAGATTTTTATCTAACCTCAAAACTTTCTCAAGTGATTATTGAGAGTTAGAAATTTCTCAATAAGAGGTTGAGTTCAAGATTTGACTTCCATTAAATATATAGTTGGTTTCATTAATTAGATTCAGTATAATTAAGACCAGAGTTTTCATAATTCGATCGAAAACGTTATATTATTTTGTTTTATTGGATTACGTGTACAATTATAATTTGCTGCATATCAGCACTACTAATATCACGTTGGATTTTTTCAGACCCAAGCATCTATTCGTTCAGAGAGGATCTGAGCCATCCATTCAAAAGATCTCAGCCACTGATCAAACCACATCTCAATCTCAGCCTTTAATAAATAATTTTGATTTTATACATATGTTTCATGTTGTCAAGTGTGTAGAAATCTAAATTTAGTGATTTATATCCATGCTACATATAATGACACACAGAAATTGTATCACTGAATCTCCTTTTCTCTCTTTATTTTCCACGCGTTTTCTCCTTCCCCACGCGTCCCTCTCCTTTCTGACGACGGCACAGAAGAAAAAAATATCACCGATAATTTTGGTTCTTCGATCTCCCCTCTGGACAAAATAGTTCTTCGATCTCTCCTCTGAACAAAATATCAGTTCTTCGATCTCTCCCCTGAAAAGAAGTTCCTCTCCGCTGCGCCAATTCAAATTGAAAAGAAGAAAGATTCCGCGCAAGTTTACTCTGTCTTCGCTTCTTCCCAACGCGAATACGCGTCTCTTTTCTTTTTTGAAGCACCGACCTAGGCATCTTGCAACGAGCAAGGATCTCAGATGCAGGGGAAATCGATTGGAATCGATTTCCAATAACAGAAACAAGCAATTTTGAGAAAAAGGTAAAAATAGCAAGAACAGCGATATGGATTCTCTAACTGAGAAATCGCATTTTCATAATAGCAAAAACATGAAAAAGTTCTACAGATCTGATCCCTTTATATAGGCGATCATTTCCCTAAAAAAAAGAAGGTAATTTGTTAAAGTAAATTCCCCTAATTAACCTCGGACTGACATTGAAGCGAGCGTGCGCTGATGTGGCATAACAAACTAACTAACTCACGAAGGAATCACGCGGAGGAGGTGACTCTAGCGCTCTCCAGTTATTCTTCCAGTAAACTCTCCATTACTGCTGCTCTGGGACCCTCTTGTCATTTTGAAGTCCTTCAAACGGTTCTGTCACTGCTTCCATCAATTGGGACCCGCTTTCAGTCTCACCTTTCTCTACTTCCGTTAACAGCACGTTCCGTCTCTTTTCTTCTTCTCTATCAGACTCCCCAATTGTTATCCCCAATTCAGCTATATCAACGACACCTCGTTGCACACCCTTCCCCTTAACAAAATTCGTGTCCTCACGAATAAATTCAGGAAATTGACGATCCATCGTCTCATAGTCTTCCCAGGTGGCTTCTTCCTGCGACTGACCCCTCCACTGAACTAAGACTTGGGCCAGTGGAGCATTCCTCTTTTTAATCATTCTTCGCGCCAACACCAATTTGGGATAAAGTTTTGAATTTGACTCAGGTCCTATCACTGGTAATGTCGGGGAAGGTGTCTGAGAGTCTCCCAACTTCTTCTTCAGTTGTGACACATGAAACACAGGGTGAATCAAAGATTCTGGTGGCAAATTGAGCTTGTAAGCAACGCTGCCAATTCGCTTCAACACCTCAAAAGGCCCATAGAAACGGGAACTCAACTTCTGATTTCTCCTTCCTGCTACCGAGACCTGCCTATACGGTTGTAATTTCAGATATACCCAATCTCCTTCCTCAAATTTCCTCTCACTTCTGTGTTTATCAGCATTCTTCTTCATCCTCTCTTGAGCCCTTCTGAGATTGGATTTCAGCTGAGTTAGAGCAGATTGGCGATCTCTTAAGTACACATTTACTGATTCAACACTACTCTTAGGGGCACTACTCAAAGCCAACTGAGGAGGAGCATACCCATATAGAGCTTCAAAAGGTGTAAGCTTTATAGCACTGTGCCACGTGGAGTTATACCACCATTCTGCCAGTGTGAGATAATTCATCCAGTTGTTTTGTTTATCATAAACCATACTCCTCAAGTAATGCTCTAGGCATTGATTTATCTTTTCTGTTTGGCCATCTGACTGTGGGTGATAAGAGGTGCTCATGTTGAGTTTAACCTCTAATTTCTTCATCAATTCCTGCCAAAACCGGCTTGTAAACACGGGGTCCTTATCAGATACTATATTCAAGGGTAAACCATGTAACTTGTACACAGTATCCATGAATGCTTGAGCAACTGTGATAGCATTGAAAGGATGTTTGAGAGGGGTAAAATGGGCATATTTTGTCAATCTGTCCACTATGACCATGATCACCTCAAATCCTTGAGACTTTGGCAAACCAGTAATAAAGTCCATCCCCACACTGGACCATGCTTCTTCAGGTACTGGTAAGGGTTGCAGTAAACCAGGGCTGGCTGTATGTTCAAATTTGTTAAGTTGGCAATTTTCACAATTTTGAACAAACAAGTGTACTTCATCCTTCAATTTTGGCCAGTAGAAATTTTGCTTCACCCTTTGATAAGTGGCAGTAATTCCAGAATGTCCTCCTAAACTGGAATTGTGTAGTTCATTCAGGATTTTATGTCTCCACTCTCCCATTCCTCCTACACACACTCTGCCTTTATACTTGATTACCCCTTGGTATTCTGATAATTGGTGATTCTGCCCTGGTACCTCTTCTGCTTTTAATTTTCTCTTCAAACCCTCTACCCATTCATCCCCCACAAACTGGCTTTCACATCACTCATCCATTGTGGCTGGATCTCACTAACTGCACAAATTTCCCCTTCTTTCAATTCACCTCCATTAGCCTCATCTCTTCTAGATAAGGCATCAGCTGCCTTGTTCTCCACACCTTTCTTGTATTCAATTTTATAATTAAGCCCCAACAATTTACTCAACCCCTTGTGTTGCATTGGTGTGTTGATTTTCTGTTCTAGCAAGTATTTGAGACTCACTTGATCAGTCTTGATGATGAATTCACCACCCAACAAATAGTGCCTCCACTTAGTCACAGCAGTATAAAGTGCCAACAGCTCTTTTTCGTAGGTTGAGAGAGCTTGATTCCTCACTCCTAGCTTCTTACTCATGTATGCAATAGGTCTTTGGCACTGCATTAGAACTGCCCCAATACCAGATTGGCATGCATCAGTTTCCACCACAAAAGGCAACTTCAAATCGGGCAACTTGAGAACTGGGGCCCGCACCATAGCTTGCTTCAGTTATTCAAAGGCTTGTTGTGCTGCTAAAGACCAACTAAAAGCATTTTTCTTTAACAAGTCAGTAAGTGGTTTAGAGATTAAGCTGTAACCTTTTATGAATTTCCTATAGTACCCGGTGAGCCCCAAAAAACCCCTCAATCCTTTTACATTCTTTGGTACTGGCCATTTGAGCATATCATCTATTTTTTTGGAGTCTGTGGCTACCCCTTGTTTTGAGATTACATGACCCAAATATTCTATCTCACTTACCCCAAAAGAGCACTTAGACCTTTTCACAAACAACTGATTTTCTTTCAAAATTTCAAATACTGCTTTGAGATGTTTTAAATGTGAATCTAGGTCCTGACTATACACCAAGATATCATCAAAAAATACCAAAACGAATTTCCTCAGATATGGTTTGAAAATAGTGTTCATGAGGGCTTGAAAAGAGGCTGGTGCATTAGTCAACCCAAAGGGCATCACTAGAAACTCATACAGGCCTTCATGGGTTTGAAAAGCAGTTTTGCCGATATCTCCTTCATCCATTCTGATTTGATGGTAGCCGGACCTCAAGTCCAGTTTTGAGAAATGTTGTTCCCCATGTAACTCATCTAGGAGATCATCAATTAGGGGGATAGGGAACTTATTCTTCACAGTTTCAACATTCAATCTTCTATAATCGATCCATAACCTCCAGCTGTTATCCTTCTTCTTCACTAACAAGACTGGACAGGAGTAAGGACTGGTACTAGGTCTGATAAACCCCTGATTCAGCAGCTCCTGAACAATTTTCTCAATCTCAGTTTTCTGAAAATACGAGAACCTGTAAGGTCTCAAGGTAAATGGTTTTGAGTCTGATTTGAGTGGAATTTTGTGGTCTATAGGTCTGTTTGGTGGTAGGGTTTTAGGTTCTTCAAAGAGACTTGAGTATTTCTGTAACACTTCCTCAATTTCTGGGTTACTGTTAGGTGCTTGGCTGCCCTTACTCCCTTCCATGTTATACAGTTGAGCATAGTATATTTGATTTCCCTTTTTGTATTCCTTCTCCAAATCTACTTCCCCTTCCAAAATGTGAATTTTAGCCTTCATGTCATTAGTAATCAGCACCACTTGTCTTCCTTCACACTCTATTCTCATTTCTCCCTTGCTTAGCCTCAATCCTACATTCCCCATGTTGGCAATCCAATCATAGCCCAGCACCAAATCATATCCTTGTACTCCCAATACCATCAGGTTGTGTGCTACCAATGGGCAATTTTGAATAGTAAAGGTTACCTCTTTGCAGAAATTCTTAGCCATTTCTTTGGACCCCATGCTCCTCTAACAGGTAATTTTGGTGATGGAATTGTTGGAAGTTTCAGCTGTTGCACTAGGTTAGGACTTATAAAAGAATGAGTGGCACCAGTGTCCACTAATATGCAAATGGGTACTTGGTTAAGATGACCATGGTACATCAAGGTCCTGTTGAATTCATTGCTACCAAAAGCACTTAGAGTTACAATTTGGTGTTCGTCCCCTCTTCTTTCTACTTCTCCCTCATTCTCTTCTTCATATTGAATTTTCCCCCTAATTCACTTCTCCTTCAAATTCTTCATCTTCTTCTCCCTCCATCAAATTCACCCTTCTTGGACATTTATGCCCCTGGGTCCATTTTTCAGAACATCTGAAACATAAACCTAAAGCTCTCTTTTGGTCCAATGTTAAGTTGTTTTGGGGTCTGGTGGTGTTTTTAAGGTTGGGTGAAGGTTCTGTGTTTAGAGGTTTAGTTTGGTTTCTGTTGAAAGATTTGTACTGAATAGGTGGGGTTTTGTATTGTGGTGCTGGTAATGCTTTGACAAAACTGGGTTTTCTTTCACCATCTCCTACTACTACTTCCAGTTCTAGAGCCAAATTAAAAGCTTCATTCAGGGATTGAGGTTTGAATAGGTGAATGGAGTTCTGGATCTCTCCCCTTAAGCCACTGATAAAACTCCAAACAAAAAAGAACTCATGTTTAATGCCTGTTTCAGCTAGAAGCCTGGCTTTTGCTTTCTGAAATTCTCTTATGTATTCATCTACAGTACCAGTCTGTTGGGTTCTTTTGAATTGGACTACTGGATTGACACAGTTCCTCTTCTTAAACCTCTCAAATACTGCTTCTACTAAAGTGTGCCAGGGTGGATTCGGGTGCTCAACCCGATAGCAACTGTACCATTCCTCTGCATCTCCTATAAAATTCACTGTTGCTAATCTGGTTTTATACATTTCAGCAGTTTGGTTTACCTCAAAGTAAAGATTGCAATGATCTAGCCATTTGGTTGCATTATCACCATCAAATATCGGGAAATCTACCCTAGGCATGAGGATTCTCTGATTGTTGTAATCCTGATACCGATTATTCCTACCATTATCAGAATCACCATTTCCCTCCCTATCAGGTGACACGTCCCTTCTATCTTTGGATCCACGATCCGATATCGGAATAGAGCTACTACCAGGCCCTGTCTCGGGATGTTGGTTGGAGAGAAAAGATTTCAGCATGTTTGTAAGACCATCGACTGATACCTTCAACTCCCCGATTCGATCGGAATGATCTCTGAACTGAGCTTGAGTCTGCACATCCATCCTCTGGAGTTGAGACTGGAATTGAGCTTGGAGCTGGTCTCCATGAGCTTGCAGAGTGGATTGCGACTCCCTTGACAGCGATTCGATCCTCTCATGGATCGATGACAGATCGGCTGATGTCACTTCAGGTATTTCATTACTTCGCAACTCTGGCGGCATCTTGATTGCTCAAACTCGCACCTCCCAGATGTGAAACCTGGCTCTGATACCACAACTGCAACGAGCAAGAATCTCAGATGCAGGGGAAATCGATTGGAATCGATTTCCAATAACAGAAACAAGCAATTTTGAGAAAAAGGTAAAAATAGCAAGAACAGCGATATGGATTCTCTAACTGAGAAATCGCATTTTCATAATAGCAAAAACATGAAAAAGTTCTACAGATCTGATCCCTTTATATAGGCGATCATTTCCCTAAAAAAAAGAAGGTAATTTGGTAAAGTAAATTCTCCTAATTAACCTCGGACTGACATTGAAGCGAGCGTGCGCTGATGTGGCATAACAAACTAACTAACTCATGAAGGAATCACGCGGAGGAGGTGACTCTAGCGCTCTCCAGTTATTCTTCCAGTAAACTCTCCATTACTGCTGCTCTGGGACCCTCTTGTCATTTTGAAGTCCTTCAAACGGTTCTGTCACTGCTTCCATCAATTGGGACCCGCTTTCAGTCTTACCTTTCTCTACTTCCGTTAACAGCACGTTCCGTCTCTTTTCTTCTTCTCTATCAGACTCCCAATTGTTATCCCCAATTCAGCTATATCAACGACACCTCGTTGCACATCTCCTTTTTCAATATGCCGCGCGAGAGAGAGGGAGAGCGAGAGAGAGAGCAGGGAGAAGGACAACGACGGCGCCTCTAGGGTTTCCATTTCGCGGCCAAGGAGAACGACGACGGCTCTGATGCGAGAGTTCCTCAGAGGAGGCCGATCTGGAGCGGAAGAAGGAGGAGGTCAAAGTGGAGGTACTGCAAGCTGAGCGCCAGCCAAAGCAGTTGCAAGAAGAGGTGTCGTATGAGGATCGGGAGAAGCAGAATGAAAGTGAAACAGGTAATTTTCTTTCTTTTGTTTTGTTCTTCTATCAAAAGATCACATCTTGAGCATCATTTTGTTTGTATTCAGGAGCAGAAGGTTCATGAAGCAATCTTAAAGCGGTTGAAACCTTCAAGGTAAGCACACCGACTAACAAAAGTATATTCTATGTTGTTTTTATGAATACCACGAGGAAACTTAGATATTTTGTGAATTCCTTATTTGCTTTGTGTAGTATTTCATCAGAACCTAGGTTGGATGAGTGGATCAAAAGAGCTCAAATCTGTGACAATTTGCACGAATCAGTAATCATAGTCTCTAAGTTTTGTTAGTCATTTTTAATTTACTGATATTCAAATATGATTATTGCATTTTTAAAATTATCATGTCCGAATTGCAATGGTTGGGAAATATACAGGTCTCTCTGATTCATATCTCTTTGTATTGAAGGTATATCTTTTCACACTTGTTATTTTAGCAATTACTAGGGCATTTTCATGTATACTCCGAATCAGAGAAGAATCTTAAGGACAGTCAGCCCGGTAAGTATGAGGACAAAATTTAGCATTACGAATATTTAGTTCTACATTCTGATATAAATGCTTGGAGATTTTATTAATGTGTATCTATTGGCCCATGTTAGCATTTTCTATTAAACCCTGAATTTGCATTGAAGAGTCACTTTTGTTGTCAATTTCCAAATCTTGAATTTGCATTGAAGACGATACAGGTGAAGAAAATCCCAGGTATGTACTACCTTTGTCTCAACAATTCTTTGTATTTACGAAATGGAGATTACATTGTCAAATTAAGGTTAATGGAAACCACCTCTGAATTGGCTCATCCAACCGTATCATCTGATTCCAGTATTTATGTTGTTTCCTGCTCAATATAGTCAACTTTTATTTTTAAAAAGAAAAGAAAGAGCAATCAATTGAAAGATTGGCATTGGTGCTGTGTTAAGTAAATCTACTACAAATGAATTGTCATTAATTAAGATTACAGATACAAGGAATCAAATAGTAGTAATTGTGCCCAGATGAAAAACCAATAGTAGTAATTGTGCCTCGACTAACACTTGAGCAAGGTTCTACTGGTAATTTTCCCTTAATAATTCTTATAATTTAGTTATGCAGTGATGTTATTGCTGTTCTTATTTACTATTGTTACAAAATTGTTACTATCAATTAATATGTTTTTTCTTCTTTTCTCACTAATATCAATGATATTATTGATACAGTCACTCTTCTGCTAAAACTATTATTTAGTGGTGCTTTGGACAGCTAAGTTCTTAGCTTTGTTCCTACTTATATTGGTTTGTCTATTGCTGTTACTATCATTTTTTGAAAACTGTTCCTACCTTCTTTTACAACAACAACAACCAAGCCTTTAGTCCCAAACATATACCAATAAGTCTATGAATTTTATTTTGCATTGGTCAGATACTTGGTATTGTTATATCAGTCCAGTACAGGAAGATACTCGTTGGAAACAAAATTCTTGGCATATGCACAATAAAAAATATTTTCTTCAATTTGAGCTTCTCATGTTGTTTGTATCATATTGTTGATGTTAATATCGCAAGACTGGTTTTGGCTTAGTGTAGCATTTTGGCACACTTTTTGCGGAGAGTCGAGAAAGATCTGATGTGTATTATGTTAGGGGGGCTGTTGCTTGTATCCTTTTTTGTTGTATCTATATCCCTTACATTACTTTGGTATTGCCAATGATAGTAGCACATACTGGCAAGTTACTGTCATAAGGTTTTCTTCTTAACTAAATTGTTCCATTAACAACTATGAAGGATAAGAAATCCAATATGCATCAAAAAAAGTTAAAACCATCCAAATTGGACAGTTTGGCAACACCTACCAAACCAGACTTGACAGTATCACGGTTTGGGTTTGTATCAGTATTTCTTGACCAGCTAGCAGGTGACTGGATCCTGCCACTTGAAAATTTGAAATCCAATATGCTAACCTGTCTGACTGTCAGCTTGTTTTATAGTACTTGAGAACTTGAGATAATTTTAAGCTTTCCAAGAAGTAAATATGAGAAATTATACTAGCTTGCTTTCAGTTTTTAATATAGCCAAGGTTGGACTTCTGCCAATTTTCACATTTTAAAGGAATAATATTATATTTTTTATTGAAGTAGGACAAATATGATATGTCCTACTTGAGATAGGACAAATATGTTGTCACTTACAAGCAATCTGTAATTCTGTTTTTTTTTTTAGTTTTTGTTTGCTGACCACAAACTATTGACAAGCGGGTCCCAATTTTTCAGGAACCAGTTTACACCATGGAAGACCTTCAAAAAATGTGCTTGAAGAATACTTTTTCCACAAGGGTTGTCTGAGTTTACAACACTCAGACATGAATAATAAATGTCATGCTTTAGTATTATTTCATTTTATTATGTTCCGAGTTCGTTGTTCTTAACATAGACTGTTTTGTTATATTATTCATGTAGATTATAATATTATTCAATTGTCTTTTATTAATTATATTAAATTACAATTCTGTACTTTTAAGTTTTTTAAAGCTTTCTTAGAAATTATTATTCATTTCAGGTTGTTTTGAGAGGAAATTATTATTCAGAGCTTTATGTAGTTTTAGTTTTTTTAATGATCTAATTTGGTATCGGTGGTCAACGGAAAAAAAAACCAACAAAAACGCTGGCGTGGCCAGAAATGCAATTGATTTGCAATTACATGGATGTAGAGAATATGAAATTAATTGTAATTGCATTTCATTTTCAACTTTGACCGCTATTTGCAATTGCATTTTGCTAACATCAATGGAGATGCTCTTAGTTCTTTTAATTCTGTTTGGTCTTTCTATCCAAGTTAAAATATTGTACCCAATCCAAAGATGTAGCCAAAAGGTAATTTTTCTTTTGGTTGTTCTATCCACCTTTTTTTTTTTATTTACAAAAAATTTGAAAGCAAATGAGCTTTATAACACTAAATTTCTCTTTGCAAAAGGTTGGAGAGGCTGAGATAGGCTGCCGGTGTACAAGTACCGCAAAGCCATTCTCTACTTGGTCGAAAACCATGCTACTTCTATAATTGTTGGGGAGACTGGAAGCGGCAAAACCACTCATATTCCCCAGGTTTGTTCTCTGTGGCATTTCGTCGATTACCTTGTGGGCATCCCTGGTTAGATGCAATTTCTCTTTATGCCTGAATGGAAGTTTTAGAAACCAAACAAAGAGGCCTTCTCAAAACAAACAACCAGCTAGAATTTGCACATATTCGTATGCAATGAGGATGATGACTAATGGGGTGCTACTTTTGCATTTTTATTGGAGGTTTGAATTGTAATGCCCGGGCTCATATAACTTCACTGATAACAGTACTTTTTGTTAAATATTGAAATGATTATTATTTGAATATCTGTGCTCAGAAACATTATTATTCTATTTGATACCAATATTTCTATTTATTTTCTTATCTGCCAGTATCTGGAGGAGGCAGGATGGGCAGAGGGTAGGGCTGTCCAGGTACCCATCTTTTAGTTTGTCTCTCTTTTGTTCTTAGCTTATTTATGTCTAGGTAGTTACACTTGAGAGTTAAGTTATAAAAACTCACTCTGGTATCTCTTCTTGTTCTTATATCTTTAAAAGTAAATTGGTTCAATCTACAAGTATTTACCTTTATGCATGGTTGTTTCTTTTTTATTGCAAAAGATTGTTTGTATTCTAATTGTTGTTACTAATAGTCAGTTGCATCAAGAGTGGCTGAGTAAATGGGTGTCAAGCTTGGAGAAGAAGTTGGATATACAATTCGTTTTGAAGATCAAACAACGAATCCAGTGAACTTGACATTAGAGAAATCTTGGATATGTGGATTTTGTGGAGAGAGCCTCTACAGTTTCTTCTTCAGGTAATTTGGAGTTAATATCATCTAAAAGTTTGAACTTTTAATCCTGTGGTATTTGCTCCATTTAAAGTTGAAATCTTTTCTCTTTTATAAATTTAGATTAATGAAAACCACCACAAAATTGAAAATTATAGTATCTCCTAATCAACGAGTAAATTCTACTGAGTAATAATATGTGACAGTGAAAATTGCAATCTTCGCTGGCGACTCTGCTCTGTCACCAACTGGGTTGACTCCCTCGAATCCACTCTTTTCTTCGTGCTCGGTCAAACCTGCCATGTTGTTCGCCTCGCCCGGTTTGCTATCAAGTAAGAAGTGACAGTTAAACCTTTATTGTGTTTATAAAGAATTTATGCAATTTGCTGATTTATGATGGCACTGGTTATGGTACTGTAGTGGATTAGCTATTGTCCAAGACATGTAATTATACAGAATAAAAAAATGAATAATTATATTGTTGGCAATTTCCGTTCTCATATATACTACACTATCGTTTTCATTAGATATGGCAAGAGGTATGACAGCTTTCAAGAGATACAAAAGTGATTCAACCTCTTTGTTAATATTTTTGTTTCCCATTGAACCCCTGTAAGCTAACTTTTTACTTTGAGTTGGTGTGTGTGTGTGTTTCGGGGATCTTTATTTTTTTGGTGGGCTTGGGGATGTCGAGTATGATTTGTAAAGCTGTTGTAAGGCATTTACTGATTATTTTGTTTAAATATGTTTATGAGGAGTTTGTTCAGGCTAATTATTCCTTCTCTTTTATTTTATTTGTTGCAGATTGTTTGTGATTTTGACTGGGAACTGAGTGACCTGGAGGTATAATTGTTTAAAAAAGATATATGTGTTGTCTTATGTATTATATGAAACGGCTAATTATTCCTTTTGCTGTAATTAACCTGGATATTTCAATATTTTAGGATTTTACTAAGGAACTTATTGATAGCAAGACACTTGTGGAAGATAAGAAAGATGAGTTTAAGGTGAAATTTGATTTCTTTCGAATCTCTGTGTTGCTTTGTATAGTATTTTTTTTTATTGTTGGTGAATTCTAAATTTGTATTTTTCCATAGAGTGAAGGAACAAGTTTGAGAATGAAAAGCTGCTCAACGATAGGTGTGCTATAAATGCTGGATTAATTTTTAGTCCTATCTTTATATTTGATTTTAGCAAGTCATTGTGAAAAGACAAGAAAAGAGTAATTTATTAAAAAGAGCAACCTGGCATTGTGGTGGTCAACTTTAATAACCTGTTATTTCTGAAGATGAGGAGAGAGAGTATGAAGGTAACACTCTTATGATAAAGGGACTTACTTAGAAAGAAATGATTATATATGATATCTTGACATCTTGACTATTTAATGGAAAATGGTGTATTTAGAAACTGACTTACAACACCTTTCAGTTCAAAATAAAGCAGATTACAATTAACCCGAGGGAGAGTCGCAGCTTATATTCTACCTTTTATCATTTTAAGACTTGCTTCTTCATGTTAGATTGTGAATTGGAGAATGCATCTTAAGTTCTCTGAAGAGGCAAAACTTTCCCCAAAAGCAAAAGACCTTATCTGTAAGCTTTTGTGTAATGTAGAACAGCATCTTGATACAAGAGGTGCCCATCAAATTAAGGTAACACATGAGCAGTAGAGGTGAATTTCATGCATGCCCTACAAAATTTCAAGATTCAAAGTGAGTATACAATACTACAGAATTGCAAATCAGCACCGGTCAAACAACATCGGTTTTGATGAAACCGGTGTTGTATGTATTTTAGCACTGGTTAAAAGTACCACCGGTGCTAAATGTTTGACATACAACACCGATTTATTTGCTAAAACCGGTGCTAAACATTCAGCACCGGTTTATTACTAATAACTGGTGTTGTATGTCATACATTTAGCACCGGTGGTACTTTTAACCGGTTTATTTGGGTACTTTTGGAAGAAGTAAGAGTAGCAATGGTGTATAGCTGATTTCTCGAGGTTTTTAAAGGTTTTATCAATAATTTCGTTGTGTAGGGCGGAATTGGTATTTCTAGGGTGTGTCATATATATGCATATTACTTTACATAATATTTCATATTTCTCACATCCATGGTTTAGAGGGATGCAATGGGAACAACTATACCAGATGGAAGCTGCCTTCATACCGGAGGTCAATGGCGAGTTGGATACTCAAAATTTTGAGAAGTTTGAGGAGGTGACTTCTTATCTTTTGGCTTATACTTTGACCATCTAATCAGCACAATTTGTTAAGTTTGAAATTTTTTGTTCTAATGCAGACAGGAACACCCGGGCAATCCTCTTCAAAATCTGGTCCTTGGAGAAAGGTATTGGGACTTCCAGTACTGCTTGTATTTGGTTCTATAATTATTAATAGCATTTATTATTATTTTTTTTGCATCAACATGGACTTTATTTGCACTAAACCCATTTAGGAAAACACTCTCAAGTACTTTTTGATGATGCTTTTGTTGACTATCCGTTTATTTGCTCTGGATGATTTTAAAGACACTTCCAATGTAACAGATGCTTCCGTCCAAGGATGTCAGGTAATTTGGAGTACCACAATGCCAAGTAAGTCCCTTTATCATAAGAGTGTTCCCTTCATACTCTCTCTCCTCATCTTCAGAAATAACAGGTTATTAAAGTGATGTCAACTATTGCTCCCAAGGATATAAAGGGACTTACTGTTCTTCGATTTGGTAGAACAAAGTTTCACTACAGCAGCAAGCTGTAGCTTTTAAAACCTTATTCAACTCTCGACTAAAACTGCAAGTGCACAATCCCGTCGTATAGTCTAGTCAGGTATCAATCCACAGGGACGACTCAATTTCCGAATTCCTACTTTACTTAGTTAGGTACTAGAAGTTTGAAGGTTGTGTGTTTGTCTATGTTTCCTAAATTCTGTAACAAATGCAATGAAAGAAATGAAAGCAATTAAATGTTTTGTTTTGGACTATTGTATAAAAGGCGTTTCAAGGGTTTCAGATTTCATCTTCAACTTTGCTGCTTTGGACCTGCCACGCGACTCGCATACTTTCGTATGCGACTCTTATGACGCGACCCGCATGCTCTCGCATGCGACCCGCGTGGTCCTGAAGCACTCTGGACCTGTCACGCGACTCGCGTACTCTCGTACGCGACCCTTGTGATGCGACCCGCGTGCTCTCACACGCGACCCGCATGGCCCCTTGAGCTGAGTCTGCACATGTCTGTTTCTGGTTGTTTTAAATCGTGTAAGGCTCGATTGACCGTACCTAATGTCACTAAACCTCAACTCTCATGTGTTGGCTTAACAGACCTGGTTTGGAAATGCAATTTCACCTTCCTAGGTTTGATCAAACCTAAGTTCTCAGTTCTGTTTACTAAAGGTATCCACAAGTGGAAATTTCACCTCTCGGCTACTATTGACCTCACATTTCGGGTCTCAGACCTACCTCAAATACTTAACCTAACTTGCAAGAAACATCAAGGCCAAATTACAAGAAGAAATACCAAAGGCATTCAACAGTAGACAATCAAAAATCAATCAAGCAATCACAAATAATACAAGAATCAAAGAAACACGAAATAACATTCAGAATCAATCAATATGCATTATCAAACAAAGTCTAAGACTACATCCAAACCCATGAAACTACAAAACTACTCAGACATGATCAAAAACGAAATAAAAGAGAGAAAGAGAGTGCAAATTATGATGATAGATGAAGGAACGAAGAGGATCGAAGCTTCTGGCTGAATCTTCTTCTCCAAGTCGAATCCTTCTTGGCTCCAGATCGGCTCCAGATCGCCTCTCTCTGTTGCGCGCCAAGCTCCCTCTTCAAAATCCCGATCAGATCTGTTTTTGGTGAAAAATCGTGGATCCCTTGATTTGCGCCAGGCCCTCTGTATATATAGGCTTCTTAACAGGCTTCAATTGGGCCTGGCGCAAATAATTCGACGCGACCCGCATCAGATGGGATGCGACCCGCGTCAGGTGGAATTGGTGTGAGCAATGAGGGTCGCGTCTGAACTGTGATGCGACCCGCGTCAGGTGGGACGCGACTCGTATGGAGGATGTAAGAATTCTACTTGTTTTTGCCTATTTCCTGCAAAGTCAACCACAAAATACAGCAGTACCATATTCTATTGATATTCAATGTAAACAATGCAATTTAGTGGTTAAAAACATGATGTTTGGTCTGAAAATAGGTCGAAACAATAGATCAAATAAGGAGACATCACTTACTTAGAAAGAAATGATTATATATGATATCTTGATTTGATCCGTTTTTTCCGCGACGGAAGTAATTGGTATTAAATTTATCCTCCTCTCCTCATTTTCTCTCTTTCTCCAAAATTTAATACCAATTCCGTCCAAGGATGTCTTATTTTTTTAATTTACTTTCTGAGAGCATGAAGGTAATATTCTTTTGGTAGAAGATTCATTTTCTCTTAATATGCTTGGACATCACTTTAGAAAGAAATGATTCTTCGCAATGAACAATTTGTCATCGAAGATACCTTTGTTGATGTCATTGAATTTTCTTCATCCAATATCATATCATTATTTTTTTGATCCAATGTAAATTCTTTGACTTTGGTGATCTTGAAGCCAGCATTTGAGGGGAAGTAAATATCAGACCTTTTTCTAAAGAGAAGCAAAAAAATATAATCTTTTATTTTTCTTTTGGAAATTTTACATTTATTTCCATTGGTAGCATTCCCACTCAGTTGCCTGCCTTTTTCTTTTTATGTTTATATGCCTATATGTTGTTTATTAATTACTTGTAGGTCCTGTCATGGGAGCCTATAAGATATCACCAATTAATTCTTTTAAAAGAATTTAATTTGGTTGATGAGATATGGAAGGAATCAAGGCCCCAGCCACCAAACAAGCCTACTAGAGTGCACGACATAATAAGGACATGGTTTTCTCTTGTATTAGATTGTTGAGGCTATGTGTATCTATATCTACTGAGTTCTCTGTAAGCGTATGTAATAATATCTTTGGAATCAGTACCTTTTTTTTGTTTAACAATCTGGTGAATTAGATTTCTTATGACACTACCAAAACCCACAAAAATCTGCAAAAAAAAATAGTTGATCGAAGGAATTTGACTTACAAAGTTTTCATTTTATTGGCAACTGTTGAATTCTGTTCATGAGCCAAATTGATTGGCTTTTTTGCCACGAGATATTAAGATTTTTAAGATAAATTTCATTTTTTTTTTAATGCAAAGCTTTGAAAATTATTGTTTCTCTTTGTTATATATGTGAACTGTAGATGCACCAGAATAATTGTATTACACTGAGTTATTCAGTGCATGTCATTTCAATTGTATTACACTGAGTTATTTTACTAAAAATAAATAAAAGTTTCATACTTAAGAAACTAAAAAAAAAAATCCAAAAAAGAGAAAGTGATGACATCTTAATTTTCATACATTGAAAAATTGCAATATTGTAGTACTATCAATCTGCGAAATAAACTAAACCGTGGGGATTGAAATTGAACTGATTAAAACAAACTTTTAATCTCTACTGCAACGCGTGGGCACTTGACTAGCCACATGCTAAAATTATATATGATATTCGCACCAAAATCGGATATGTTAATTTATTTGATAGATGTGATATATGAAATAAAATAAAATTTTAACTTTTTTTTTAAGTAATTGGTATTAAATTTGAAAGTAATTTATGATTTACTGATAATTTCGTGTGCAATAATTTTGCACTAATTATTTATATAATTTTCAAATTTAATCAAATTTAGTTTGTGTTATATCTCAATAAAAAAAACCACGTTTATAATTCTAATTTTTTGAAGTGGGCCGCGACGTACTTAAAAATATATATATTGGCAGTGTTGACAAGTTTCACACACTCAGGCAGCACGAGATGAAATACTTTTGACGACATGGTCCAGAAATACAAGGTTAGATTTTTGAAATTTGTTGTTTCTTATTTATTCTCTTGATTGAGAGGCACCGGAGGAAACAAATATCCTGCGATGCATTGAAAAATTTGATTTTAATATGACCAGTTGGTCCTATTAGAGGAACTCTTAGATATCACATATTTTGCGTGTTATTTTAGAAAAGAGCAACCGTCCAATTATGTTATGCATGAATCTCAGAGTGAAAGTAATACTGGCACCAACGCTAATCCGAGCAGCGGACAAGTCGGTCATGTAAAATAACTTAACTTTAGGGCTGATTTATGGCCCAAGTTCTAAATTATTGGAAGTAAATAACTTTCAACTTATGCCATGGATTTAAAAGAAAGATAAATGCTTGTTAAACGCATTAAAAATTTGATAATAAATAATAATGATTTCTTTCACTGTGACTTGGGTAAATTGTTTGAATCATATGAAAATTTTCAAATTTATTAAATTTAGTCTTATTTTTAAAACTTTAACCTTATTGCTCAAATGGATAAGAATTTTATTACATAATTAATATTGTCAATCCCCACCGCAACGCGTGGGCACTTAACTAGTATGATTAATGATTCTATGAAAAAGTCCATCATGCGCACACACAAGTCACAAGTGAAGTGGATTGAGCGGTATCTTAGATAATAACGGATTCGGAATCAATCTAGGCCGAATCAATCTGGAATTGTAGTCAGATTGATTCGGCCTGGAATGATTTGAGCAAGTTTGAGGCCCATTAATTATATACGATGAAGAAGACTCATCTGGTGGATTATATGCCCGCAAAGAGGGAATCCTTATTGATGTGAACTGTGAAGTCTTATTTAATTCTTGCAATCATTAAATTATAAATTAAAAAAATGGCATAATTAAGTTATACGCACCAAAGGGCAATGCCGATTAAGTCGAAAATTAAGCAAAGGTACATGACTTTTTAATTACAGTTAAAAGAGTTTCAATAACGCCCATAAATTGGCTAAAATAAGAATCCTCTAAATAACGAAACCAAAATTCCAGTACAGACCGATTCAGAAGATTAAAAGAGAGGACCCGTATCCTCTCATGTACCTGACTAAGTAAAATTAGCTATCATTAAATCTAAGCTGAGCAATTGAAATTCGGTGTCTATTTAAACAAAGGTGTCCGTTTTGAGATTTGTGCCAAGTTCAAATTGAAAACTAAATACAAATCCTAAAAGAGGGGGGGTTGTTCTATTAGAGGTGATATCAGATCGGGTAGGTGCTCGTTGAGCACAACCTATCAATAAGACTGCTATAATCTCTGACACCAGGCTTTGGTCCTTCGCACATCATAATATGAATCAACTCATTTGCCTTCTCAACACTATCATTCTTGCACAACCCATCTATGCAAATGTTATATGTCACCTCGTCAGGCTCATACATTTCACATTTTATACTCTGTATCAAATGCTCTGCTTTTATAATTTCACTCTTCTTAAATATTCCACCTAAGACACTATTGTAAATCACTACATTAGGCTTTGGCCCTTTGGAATTCATGGTATTGATCACCTCTTGTGCCTCCTCAATGTAACATTTCTTGCACACGCTATCTACAAGGTGGGAATATGTAACAAAGATCTGGCTCAAACCCTTTGGCAATCATTCTTTGGACTACAGTCTCGGCCTTTGCAATATCACTGTGTTTGCACAACCCTTTTATAAGCGTGTTGTATGTCACGACATTAGGCTCGACTCCTTTGAAGATCATCATATCAACAAACTCCTCTGTTGCCCTGATTTTACCCAACTTACACAATCCACCAACAATTGAGGAATACATTACGACATTAGGTTCCAATCCTTTCAAATTCATGATATGCATTATATTCTCTACCCTCTTGAGATCACCTAGCTTGCACATACAGTCTACCATTGAAGAGTAGGTAACTAAATTAGGTTTGAACCCCTTAGAAATGAGGTTATACATCACCTTATTTGCTTTCCTACGTTCATTCTTTCTGCAAAACCCATTTATAAGACTATTGTATGTCACGATCTCGGGCTCCAGGTCTATGAAAATCATTTTACCAAGTAATGTATGCGCCCCGTCCATATCACCTCTATTAAACAGCTCATTTATAATGGTAGAAAAACTAACCAAATCATGTAATCTAACAACTTGATTGCTTCTTTCAGTTAGTCGTTTTTGTAGTTCCATTTAATCAAAGTGTTGTATGTTACGATGTTGGACAAAACACCTGAGGATTTCATATGGTCAAACAAGCTACATGACTTTCCAATTTTATTCCAATTGCATAATGCGTTTATCAGGGTGTTATATGTATACACACTTGGTTTCCAATCCCCACCGTGTTTCAATATTAAGAAAAACAATTAAAGAGCTAAACGCGTGTTGCCCTTTGAGCACAGCCTATCAATAACACTGTTATAATCCCTGACACCAGGCTTTGGTCCTTCGCACATTATAATATGAATCAACTCCTTTCCTTCTCAACGCTATCATTCTTGCACAACCCATCTATGCAAATGTTATATGTCACCTCGTCAGGCTCATACCTTTCACATTTCATACTCTGTATCAAATGCTCTGCTTTTATAATTTCACCATTTCTTAAATATTCCACCTGGGACACTATTGTAAATCACTACATTAGGCTTTGGCCCTTTGGAGTTCATGGTATTGATCACCTCTTGTTCCTCCTCAATGTAACATTTCTTGCACATGCCATCTACAAGGTGGGAATATGTAACAAGATCTGGTTCAAACCCTCTGGCAATCATTCTTTGGAATACAGTCTCGGCTTTTGCAATATCACTGTGTTTGCACAACCCTTTTATAAGCGTGTTGTATGTCACGACATTAGGGTCGACTCCTTTGAAGATCATATTATCAACAAACTCCTCTGTTGCCCTGATTTTACCCAACTTACACAACCCACCAACAATTGAGGAATACATTACGACATTAGGTTCCAGCCATTTCAAATTCATGATATGCATTATATTCTCTACCTCCTTGAGATCACCTAGCTTGCACATACAGTCTACCACTGAAGAGTACGTAGTAACTAAATTGGGTTTGAGCCCCTTAGAAATGGGGTTATACATTACCATATTTGCTTTCCTACGTTCATTCTTTCTGCAAAACCCATATATAAGACTATTGTATGTCACGATGTCGGGCTCCAGGTCTATGGAAATTATTTTACCAAGTAATGTATGTTCCCCGTCCATATCACCTCTATTAAACAGCTCATTTATAATGGTAGAAAAACTAACCAAATCATGTAATCTAACAACTTGATTGCTTCTTTCAGTTCGTTATTTTTGTAGTTTCATTTAATCAAAGTGTTGTATGTAACGATATTGGACAAAACACATGAGGACTTCATATGGTCAAACAAGCTACATGACTTGCCAATTTCATTCCAATTGCAAAATGTGTTTATCAAGGTGTTATATGTATACACACTTGGTTTCCAATCCCCACTGTGTTTCACCATTAAGAAAAATAATTGAAGGGCTAAACGCGTGTTGCCCTTTGAGCACAGCCTATCAATAAGATTGTTATAATTCCTGACACCAGGCTTTAGTCCTTCGCACATCATATTATGAATCAACTCACTTGCCTTCTCAATGCTATCATTCTTGCACAACCCATCTATGCAAATGTTATATGTCATTTCGTCAGGCTCAAGCCCTTCACATTTCATACTCTGTATCAAATGCTCTACTTTTATAATTTCACCCTTCTTGAATATTTCACCTAAGACACTATTGTAAATCACGACATTAGGCTTTGGCCCTTTGGAGTTCATGGTATTGATCACCTCTTGTTCATCCTCAATGTAACATTTCTTGCACAAGCCATCTACAAGGTGGGAATATGTAACAATATCTGGCTCAAACCCTTTGGCAATCATTCTTTGGACTACAGTCTCGGCCTTTGCAATATCACTGTGTTTGCACAACCCTTTTATAAGCGTGTTGTATGTCACGACATTAGGCTCGACTCTTTTGAAGATCATCATATCAACAAACTCCTATGTTGCTCTGATTTTACCCAACTTACACAACCCACCAACAATTGAGGAATACATTACGACATTAGGTTCCAGCCCTTTCAAATTCATGATACGCATTATATTCTCTACCCCTTGAGATCACCTAGCTTGCACATACAGTCTACCACTGAAGAGTAGGTAACTAAATTGGGTTTGAGCCCCTTAGAAATGAGGTTATACATCACCTGATTTGATTTCCCATGTTCATTATTTCTGCAAAAGCCATTTATAAGACTATTGTATGTCACGATCTCGGGCTCCAGGTCTATGGAAATCATTTTACCAAGTAATGTATGTGCCCCGTCCATATCACCTTTATTAAACACCTCATTTATAATGGTAGAAAAACTAACCAAATCATGTAATCTAACAACTTGATTGCTTCTTTCAGTTAGTCGTTTTTGTAGTTCCATTTAATCAAAGTGTTGTATGTTACGATGTTGGACAAAACACCTGAGGATTTCATATGGTCAAACAAGCTACATGACTTTCCAATTTCATTCCAATTGCATAATGCGTTTATCAGGGTGTTATATGTATACACACTTGGTTTCCAATCCCCACCGTGTTTCAATATTAAGAAAAACAATTAAAGAGCTAAACGCGTGTTGCCCTTTGAGCACAGCCTATCAATAACACTGTTATAATCCCTGACACCAGGCTTTGGTCCTTCGCACATTATAATATGAATCAACTCCTTTCCTTCTCAACGCTATCATTTTTGCACAACCCATCTATGCAAATGTTATATGTCACCTCGTCAGGCTCATACCTTTCATATTTCATACTCTGTATCAAATGCTCTGCTTTTATAAGTTCACCATTTCTTAAATATTCCACCTGAGACGCTATTGTAAATCACTACATTAGGCTTTGGCCCTTTGGAGTTCATGGTATTGATCACCTCTTGTTCCTCCTCAATGTAACATTTCTTGCACATGCCATCTACAAGGTGGGAATATGTAACAAGATCTGGTTCAAACCCTCTGGCAATCATTCTTTGGACTACAGTCTCGGCCTTTGCAATATCACTGTGTTTGCACAACCCTTTTATAAGCGTGTTGTATGTCACGACATTAGGGTCGACTCCTTTGAAGATCATCTTATCAACAAACTCCTATGTTGCCCTGATTTTACCCAACTTACACAACCCACCAACAATTGAGGAATACATTACGACATTAGGTTCCAGCCATTTCAAATTCATGATATGCATTATATTATCTACCTCCTTGAGATCACCTAGCTTGCACATACAGTCTACCACTGAAGAGTACGTAGTAACTAAATTGGGTTTGAGCCCCTTAGATATGGGGTTATACATCGCCTTATTTGCTTTCCTACGTTCATTCTTTCTGCAAAATCCATATATAAGACTATTGTATGTCACGATGTCGGGCTCCAAGTCTTTGGAAATTATTTTACCAAGTAATGTCTGTGCCCCGTCCATATCACCTCTATTAAACAGCTCATTTATAATGGTAGAAAAACTAACCAAATCATGTAATCTAACAACTTGATTGCTTCTTTCAGTTCGTCGTTTTTGCAGTTTCATTTAATCAAAGTGTTGTATGTTACGATGTTGGACAAAACACCTGAGGATTTCATATGGTCAAACAAGCTACATGACTTGCCAATTTCATTCCAATTGCATAATGCGTTTATCAAGGTGTTATATGTATACACACTTGGTTTCCAATCCCCACCGTGTTTCACCATTAAGAAAAACAATTGAAGGGCTAAACGCGTGTTGCCCTTTGAGCACAGCCTATCAATAAGACTGTTATAATCCCTGACACCAGGCTTTGGTCCTTCGCACATAATAATATGAATCAACTCCTTTGCCTTCTCAACGCTATCATTTTTGCACAACCCATCTATGCAAATGTTATATGTCACCTCGTCATGCTCATACCTTTCACATTTCATACTCTGAATCAAATGCTCTGCTTTTATAATTTCACCCTACTTAAATATTCCTCCTAAGACACTATTGTAAATCACTTCATTAGGCTTTGGCCCTTTGGAATTCATGGTATTGATCACCTCTTGTGCTTCCTCAATGTAATATTTTTTGCACACGCCATCTACAAGGTGGGAATATGTAACAAGATTAGGCACAAACCCTTTAGCAATCATTCTTTGGACTACAGTCTCGGCCTTTGCAATATCACTGTGTTTGCACAACCCTTTTATAAGTGTGTTGTATGTCACGACATTAGGCTCAACTCCTTTGAAGATCATCATATCAACAAACTTCTTTGTTGCCCTGATTTTACCCAACTTACACAACCCACCAACAATTGAGGAATACATTACGATATTGGGTTCCAGCCCTTTCAAATTCATGATATGCATTATATTCTCTACCTCCTTGAGATCACCTAGCGTGCACATACAATCTACCACTGAAGAGTAGGTAACTAAATTGGGTTTAAGCCCCTTAGAAATGAGGTTATACATCACCTTATTTGCTTTTCCATTTCATTCTTTCTGCAAAACCCATTTCTAAGACTATTGTATGTCACGATGTCAGGCTCCAGGTCTTTGGAAATCATTTTACCAAGTAATGTCTGTGCCCCGTCCATATCATCTCTATTAAACAGATCATTTATAATGGTAGAAAAACGAACCAAATCATGTAATCTAACAACTTGATTGCTTCTTTCAGTTCGTCGTTTTTGCAGTTTCATTTAATCAAAGTGTTGTATGTTACGATGTTGGACAAAACTCCTGAGGATTTCATATGGTCAAACAAGCTACATGACTTGCCAATTTCATTCCAATTGCATAATGCGTTTATCAAGGTGTTATATGTATACACACTTGGTTTCCAATTCCCACCGTGTTTCACCATTAAGAAAAACAATTGAAGGGCTAAACGCGTGTTGCCCTTTGAGCAAAGTCATTTCATGATAATGTTATAGGATACCACATTGGGACTACAACCCTCCTTAGACATTTTGTCCATCATAATGCCCATAATCAATCCTATCAAGAGAACACATACCTTATAGTATCGAATTGAAAATTATTGTGTCAGATCTGAGACCTTTAAAAACCCTTCCGAGAAAGCAAAACGCTAGGTTGAGGTTATTTGTCTTCACACTTTGATTAATCATCATTCCATAAGTGTATTCATCGCATTTTGTTCCTTCAGTTTTGTTGAGATGATTGAAGAACGAAAATACTCTATTAGGATCACGGTTGCGACTCAACGAAGAAATGGTCTGATTGAAGTTTGGAGGCAAAATCGTAGAAAAGTATTGTTTCATGGTGCTCTGTTCTTTGCGAGGATGTGAAGTAAGAGAGATAGAGAGAGACGGAGAGAATAAGAAGATTTGAAGAATGATTCACAAACAAAAAGATATGATTTGTAATGTTGTAATGCGTGATAGGCAAATGGTATCCAGTAGTGGAAAACTGGATGTCGCAAGTGAACCGGTCTTTACTCATTACTGATAAATATTTGTTTGTTAGAAGCGGAGATCAAACGGCTTCCTCTCTCTCTGCAGACTGACTTGTGTAGATGTCCCCTCTGGCCTCTGTGGACCCCATTCTATCTCTATCTCTCTCTATCTCTCTCTATCTCTTTTTTTTTTAAAAGCTTGGCAGTAGCTGCCAAAGGTTTGTATTAATGAAAAAATAAGTAATTGTCGTACAAGAGTATCAGTACATCTTAAAAAAAAAACATCTACTTTGTGCTCTAATATAACACCTCATATACAACAGTACATGCCCAATTAAAAACTAAGGAGATGAAAATAAAGCAAAAGCAAAAAGGAGAAAAGATAACTATAATAAAGCTATTCGGAGACAAAACTAGACCCATCTCAACCATAGTTTTGTATCCTCCTCAATTATTTCCATCAGTTCCTGTGCTGACATTCTTCTCCCTCCAAAAACAATTTCATTTCTCATCTTCCAGAGATGCCAGCATGCGCAACAGAATCGTGTTGCCCATTCATTGAGAGTTGCAGACTTGGCCTGCACCACTCTGTCTCTTGAGGATTCTCATATTTAGTGAACTGTGGTTTTGGGTTTCATGATTTGGTACTCTAATCTTAGAGACAAGAGGTACCAAACATGTGTTGCAAAAGGGCATAAGAAGAAGAGATGTAGAATTGATTATGTTGGACAGTTCTAACATACGACACAATGACGTTCACAGGGCTTGCTTCTTGTAAACATCACATCATGTGTTAAAACTTTTACATTCAACAGTAAGAAGCAGAAAATCTTAACAGTTGAAGTTGCACTACATGTCCAGAGCTCTTGAAACTCCCATCTTGTTTCCCCCCCACTACTCAACATATCGTAAATGGACTTTGCTGAATACGCGCCTCTGTTCCCAGTGCTAGATCAGGCTATCCTCACCTTGATTGAGCTGGATCGGTGGCTGGAGAGACTCGGGTATCAGTATGTCAGTGATGGGGGTTGCATCTGCTAGTGATATAGAAGGTTATGATGGCCTTGTTATCTCGAAATCCCCCTGCCAGTGATGTGCCGCTCCAATTATCGAACCAAAAAGAAATTGAGGTGCCGTCTCCAATCACATACAAAGTGGATCAGTGGAAATATGGTTTGATGGCCGTTAAATGGCGCTAAAAAAATGAGCTAGTCACTGACCAAAAGTTTGGTCCGTCCGTATATCTTCCTTGCCACCTTAGCTTTGTGATTATCCTGGTCCATAACGTGTCCGGTTCTTCATATGCCTTCCACCACCACCTTAGAAGTAGTGCAATATTTCGCAATTCTAATTGGGAGATGCCCAAACCCCCCTCATTCCTTTGGCAGACAAACCACTTCCCATGCCATAAGGGAGATCCCTTTTTTTGTACATTATGCTCTCATCCAGAGAAAGTCTCGTCTAATTTTATCCAATCTCTTGATCACTCATTTCGGTAATTTGAAACACGCCCCTTACATTCCACGACAAAATCTTAATTTTCTTAAAATTCATTTAAAACTATTTGAACTACCAAAACACATTTCGAGCTGTCGGGGTTGACCGACTGGACTCAGTTCTGATCCGAGTTCTCAGAGAACTCATCCTCAGTGTCAAAACGTGCATCAAAATCCTGTGTGTCTTCCTTAGCATGGTTGGCAGCACCTTCCTCATTTTGGGCATCATTCTGTTGGGCAGAGCATTGGGTCTGTCGCTCCATGTTGTCTTATTCAATTTCTTGAATTACCACATTTGTGTTTAGCCCACATCCTGATGCTAGAGCAGTGCATCGGCCATATTTAACTCTTACCTCATAAAACCCCCCCCGGGTTTGGAATTGCCCCAATCTACCCGCCGCTAGATGGGCTCCCTGTGGCCCCTTTTTCTTTAGAACCCCTATTTAAGGATCTCTCTATCTCTTTCTTTCTTTTTTTTTAAAATTTGGCAGCGGCTACCAAGGTGAGTCTCTCTATCTCTCTATCTCTCGAAGGGATATCGGTCCCGGTCCCACAAAGACAGACAACTCTAAACTTTTTGATATAAATGGAACGTAGAATCTTTTGGCCTCAGAGAATAATCTGCTCAAAACTAGAATTATGCAGCCTTGATCGGTGTGAAATTTTTTTTTCTGCTATTTAATACTGACTGTTTGATTAAAATATAAATCAATATTTTTTGTGGTGCGATTTTTTTTCAGCTGTTGCTTTAAAATAGATGGTTTCAAAGTAATTTGACAAATTCAATGAAATCAATTGGCTTAATCCTCAGAACGCTCCGTTAATTTTGAAACCTAATTAGAAATTTAGAGTTTCAAAATAATTTGACAAATTCAATGAAATTATTAATAGGGGCTAGACTTATTTCATTTAAAAGAAATTAACAAAATTTAAAGTTTGCGTGTCGTATAATATACGAGTATAATTCAAAAGCAGCAAGCATAAGGATAATACTTGTCCTTTGTTGTGAATCCAATGATTTTAGAATTTATAAAAGAGTTTAAAACAAAAACAAAAATAAAATAAAAATCGAACTTCGCAATTTTCTAAATTTAATGTAAGAATATTCATGTTTTACATCAGAACAAAAATAAAAAGTGTGTTCATTTGATTTCCGTTGAATTCCAGTGTCCCTTTATGTTACACGATGCAGAGGCCAGTGGTAGCAGGTCACAGACTCAGGCTGACTATGTGACTAAGTTGGCAGAATCCATCTTTTCTACACGCCGCCAGTCACTAGGGGTGAGGATGAGAATGTTTGGGATACCGCAGTATGGATGAGCAGAGAGGTCGAGGCCGAGGCTGTTACACCTGATCAGTGAAGCTAGCAGGGACTACCCGACAGAGCTAACAGGGGAGTGCCAACACCGCAATGGTCCCCCTCTGGTGGTGGTGGTCGTCGCCACTGAGCATAGTTTTTTATGGCAGTTTTAATTAGATTGTTTGTGGTATATATATTTTGGTATATTATATTTGATATTTTATGTTTGGATTATCTTATGTTTTTTTTTTTAATATTTGCTACTTTATGGTAGTATTCATATTTTATTTGTAGATTTTTTTGTCATAATTAAACGTAACTCACACTAGTATTTTTAAATCAAAACATAATTAAACACAACTCACATTGGACTCAAAATCTAAACATAACTCCATCCTTTGAAAATGCAGAATACGTTAAATTAGCAACAACAAAATGTTGAATTATCAACTAATGCATAATACGTTAAATTAACTTTCATTTAGGCTTGTTTTTCCTATTAAATTAACTACCCGTTCAAAACTGCATTGACATACTCTATTAAATTAATTACCCGTTCAAAACTGCATTGCAGTATGTCAAGGAGATCACACAATCAAAATGTTAAATTATCAACTATTTCACAGAAAAAAAAACCCGGGCAGGCCAAATTTTCGGCAACCCGATTAAATATTCAGCCTGCCTGGACATTTTTAAAAATCTTCAGCAAGGCTGGACAATTATGTTATTTTGTATTAATTTTGGATATTAAAAAAAAGGGGTTTATATATAATATATATATTTTTGCTGGAGAAGTTATTTTCTATAACCATCCGATTGCATTAAGATTTGTTATTGCTTTTCTCATGCTGCTGCTCTGATCTGATTTAGTTTTTCCTTTTGAATTCTGAGCGACACAAACTTTGTAACATTTTCTGTAACGAATTCTGAGAATGTGGTATATTCTATGAAGTAAATCAGCAGAGAAAAATCTCCAGACTCAGACGAATGGCGTCGATCTGATATAACTGGAGAAATGAAGGAAATCTAGGCTGTTGATCTGATGGAACTGGAACTCTGGATCTATCCCTCGTTGATTTTTTATTATTTTCTTTTTCTTTCTTTTTTTGTACATGGTTTATTCATATAGAATTGATACTAAATGTGAACAAATTTAAATCTACTTAAAGTTCACATTTTTTTAATAGATTATCTTTAAATTCTTACTTAAATCTGTAAATTTATATAAAATTTTCAATAAATGATATAAATCTGAACAAATTTAAATATGTATATGCACATGGTTGGCAGTTTTGATATGTTAAAAATAAAAATTTCGGCAATCAGCGTGCATTAATAATTCACTGTATGATATACATGTTATAACCCGTAAATTTAAATCTAATTAATTAGTCTAATGATCGAGTTTTGCAACTAATTAAAACTTGGGTTAATAAATTAACCCGAAACGAAGATTTAATAAAGTTATTAAATAATACCAGTGAATAATTGTAGGAATTTTAAATGTAAATTCTTGTTGAAAGTTAGTTGATTGATCAAAAATTGTTGGCTTCGTTAAATCGTGAGATTTAATTTTTGAATTCGGAATTTTCTGACTAGATAAGAATATAATTTAATTTTACAAATTATCCCGGCTAACGTTCAATAAATACGTACTTAAATTCTAGACGCGGTATCGTTAAATTCTTCGGTTGATGTAATTAGTTTGAGGGTTCATCAAATTAACCTTCTTTTTTTATCTTGTGAAATTATATAAATAAATAAATAGTGGCTAAACGAAATAAAATGTTATTTGGAATAATTTATAGGAATCGATTACTAAATAAAATGCTCAATGTACATTATTTAGATTAAGAATTGAATATCTGACAGACTGAAATCTATCGATAATAAATTCTGTACGAAAATTTTTAAGTTCAAATTTGTCAAAATTAATTGAGTTGTGACATTTAGTTAATTAAATGCGAATTAGATAAATTGATTTCTAAAATTGATTATCTAAGCCAAATTATTAAATCACGAATTTAAAATTCAAGATGGCGCGGCAAATTAAGATAGACAATATAAACGCAAATTTCGTAAACCTAAATTGAATTATCAACATTGATTCATTGATCTATCTCGATTAAATTCTGGAATTTTTCTATCCATCTGATTGAACCTTTGATTAACTCTGCACGAATCTTAAAGTGATCAAGTAAAAGGGTTTTAAAAACCCTTCCTCTTCTGCTCTCTCTCTGTCCACTGGGGGCCGCCCCTTTTTCCTTTGCTTGCTTCCCTTCGCTGTCCTCTTCGGGGAGAAGAAAACGGAGGCGATATTTCGATCTGCCCCTGTTCCATCGTTGGTACGGTCTTGACCTTCGTCGCTGAGGCGCGTGGGTTTCTCACCTGCTCTCTGAGAGCTTTGACCCTTGCGCCCCACCCCTCGTGCGTTGCCTTACCGGGTTGTATATATCCCTCTCTTTCTCTCTGTGTTGGTTTTTGCGTTCGTTCTTGCTTCGCTCATGTGTTGAGAAAAATCTCTCTCTCTCCTCTTTCTGTTTGCCTCTGTCTTGAAATTTTGCCGAAACCCAAAAAGGGTTGATCTAAGCTTGTCGGTGCTTGGTGCATTTTCCTTGGTGCCGGGTGCTTACTTTGGTGCTTGCTAAATTTTGAGAAGGTCGGAGGTGAGGCGAACGCCTTGGTACCGGCCAAACTTCGACCATTTGCTGCGATTTCCTCTCTCTCGGGTAAATACTCAAACACCGATTAATTTGTGACTTGCTCCGGTTGTTGATTTTCCCGACTCGATCGAATTGTTGATTCTAGGAGTTCACGTAAATAATACGATGGAATTTAAGATACCAAATGGTACCTTTGTTGTTGATTTTGTTTTCCTGTCTCTGTTATAGCCGATTTGGGGGCTTTGTTGCGTTCTGTGCAGTTTTCAGCCTTGGTGCTGCCCTTTTTGTGTTCTTGCGGCTAGGCTGATTTTTACTGGTACCGGCCATTTTTATTTCGGTGCTGGGTTGTTATTTTGCTGTGTGTGTGCCCTTTTCTGTTCTTTGTTCCTGTCCTGTGTTGATTGCGATTGTGCTGTGATATAATTGTGTGACTGGTATCAGCGGTACCAGCCCAGTGTTGCCACTGGTACCGAACCTGAACTGACAGGGACCTAAATGTGATTAATTTAATTTGGGAGAAGGGTTGTGCAAAAATGCAAACCTTATGTTATTATAGTAATTAGAGGGGCTTAAAGGAAAATAAATTTGTTGAATAAAAAGGCCGGCCCTATATGTATATTAAGTTGGAAATTGGATTTGGGCCTTTGACCTTGCTGGGCCGTGACTGTTATGAATTAAATAAATATTGGGCCATTTGATTGTGGGCTTAGGCCAATCCGAAAATGAGCTAATTAATCAAATGGTTTTGGAAATTCAAGTTAGGCTTTGGTAATTTAAATAATAGACTTGACCCAAATCGAATTTAAAAGAGAGAGGATTTAAAATAATTTAGTTACAACACATTTTAGATTAATTAGGATTTTAATTAATTAATAAATTAAGTAGTTAGATTTTTTTGTTTTAAATAATTAGTTAAGTAATTATATGTTTCAATTTAGTAATTAGAATTTTATAAATTAAGTTAGTAGAAATTATAATTAAAGAAAATGACTTTCAATTAAAATATGTTGTTAATTAATAAAGGATAATTAATTAACAACATATTAATATTTTCGAATCATTACGATTACCAAAGTTTAGCTAACGGGACAATTAGATAATCACGTATTATTTTATATTTAAAAGTTTATCGACTTGTACAAATTATTAAAATAAATTCGTACGATTTTAGAAAGATTATAATTAAATAGTTAACATTTATTAGTTTCGTACTTAGATTTAAAATTAATTGTAGTTAAAATTTATTTGGGAATGTCTTTATAATGCAAGTAATTAATTAGGAATTAAATAGTAGCAATTTAAATTACGTAGGTTCTATCTTAGGTAAATTAGTGTAAAAACACCTAAATAATATTACTTAGGTATTTAACTAATTAGGCAAGCAGTTTATCTTCAAATTAAACATATAACTAATGATTTAAGTACGTTAGATTAATTTAAATAAAGTTAGACCAAATTTTACGCTCAATCAGCACCGAGTCAAACCGACTGAACCGATTGAGCAGATTCGAACCCTAGTTAATTAACTAAGTAAATACGAACACTTAGTAAAAATAATCAAACGGGGTAATAAGGGCTACGAGCACTTAGTTTAGAATTTAATTAAGTTACGTCTAAATTACAGGTCATCCGACCTACGTAGATTCCGATCCGTGGACCGATCCCGCTGACGCTTGTACAGGAGCAGGCGAGGATTACGTGGATCCCGGAGGCTATTAGCGCGTTCTACCCCTACAGCCATCAGGTGTGGGATATCTGCATTATTTTTTCGTGGCGTACTCTTACAAAGTCGACCACTTGACCTGACATCCGTACTTTATTTATTTAGTTGCATTAGAGCATGTTTAATTCTTTTTGAACTGTAATTAGGATTTGCATAACCCCTTATAAATGGAAAATTTACCGCTTTCTTAGGAGTAGAGTAATTTAATTAATATTATATTAGATTAGGATATTAGTTGTCCTCTTCTCGTAGAGGACAACATAGTATTTTAGTTAAGCATATGCATTGGTGAGTGTGAGATAGAAGACCGAATGACTGCGTTCTGTTCTCGTAGTATGGGATGCGAGGCGGCTCGTGGGTCATTTGGCCGAGGGGTTGCTTGATCCCTTGGAGGTCTTATTAGGATTATATTATTATATACATTAGGTTGAAACTATATATTCTTTCTTATCATTTTACCATTTACGTGCGGACCGATCTCGAGCCCAGAGGCATGAAAACGATTCGAGCTATGTCTCCCCTACATTACGAGCTATCAGTCTATACGCTTACTTTATAGCCCCAGGTAGCGTGTTGGGACCGTACGCCTCTGGAGGTCTCATACCCAGCGAGGATGACACGCTCCGGAGGGTCTCATGCCCAGCGCGCCAGTGTGCTGTCCTGGGGGTGGCATTGTGATGTAGGCTGGGGTGACACGTCACTAGAGGTCGCATACTCGTCCTGGATGCCACACTCTAGTGAGTCTCATGCCCGGCGAGGATGACACGTCACTAGGGGTCGCATACTCGGCGAGGATGACACGCTCTAGTGGGTCTCATGCCCAGACCTGCGGTAAAAGGGTCTCACGCCTTTGAGGGCGACACGCCTCTCTGATTCATGTCTATGGCCATACGATGGAGGCCTCCTTGCTCATGAGGAAATGGATTAACTTATTCTTACGTCTTGCATGTATGTTTTCTCCTATTGGATTATATTGGTTTGAATATATGAATTTAAATTGGCACGACACGGGGTGATAAATTATTTGTATTATTATTATTTTAATTTGTACACATAGTACTTATGTACTGGACCCCGATTGTTTATAAATATATATTCTCTTTGTATTTTATTTTGGGGAATTTTAATCATGTTGGCATAATAGGATAATCGCATCATTTCATCTACTATATGTATTTTTCTTTTGTAGATAATATGATAGGTTTAATTACTGTAGCATGTGCATTAAAAATGAATCATTTACCGACTTTACGTAGATTTTAAATTAAAATGTGCTTTGACTTAAGAGGATCTCTGAAGGGATAATACTGGGTCACATATTGGGCGATCATTCGCTCATCCCCTCCTTTTTATGGATGTGGGCAAGTACAGAGTCTGACGGTCCGCAGCAGGAGGCGTCAGGAGCTGTCCTGACGGCCACATCGCCTGATATAGATTAGGGACTTTTGTTTAGGGTTTTGCGAGTCCGATGTTTTTGTTATACGCATTGGACTCGATAGATTATGTATCCCTTTGACTAGTTTGTGTTTATTTTATCCCGAGGTGGATTGTATGGATATTATGTATGTATGGATGTTTATTTGATATTTATGACTTTTGCTTGATTATTTTATTATTGCTTCCGCTGTGTGATTATTATTTCTGTTTAGCCTTGCGTGTCTTTCCGATTATTAGACACGGGGCGGGGATTAATCACACCCTAATCCGGAAATCCTGGTTTGGGGTGTGACAATACATGCTCAATTTATATGAAGCGATCACTAGAGTGGGAAAAATGACACAACAGAGCTGGCTCTATCATGGAACAATACGGAATGGCACGGCACGTGTGTCGGTTACGTGTTGTGATTCGCGTGTTCTGTATTGTGACCATCTTTTGAAAATTTGTCACGGCACATCACGCGAAAGATCTAATCACCCACAACACGGCATGTGGTCACATGAGTCACGTGTAATTAGGACCGTTAGATCTTGACCAAATGGTGAATCTTGCATAAACTAACCTAAATTATGATCAAATGGTCACGCGAGTCGTGTTTGGTCACGGAACGTTTAGACACAACATGACTCATGTGGTGTGACCATTCGCGTGCCGTAACCACCCCTTGATATTTTGATCACAGCACGGCACGACATGTGAAAAATTAACTTGATCACAACACGACACGACACGGCATGTTTTTTCCATTCTAGCAACCACTTCATGTCATTTCATATATATGAACCCCTTGATATTTTGATCAAAGTCCGGGCCTACTTGTATCTTACCAGTGTTGTTTAATTCCACGGTTTCAAAATAACGGATTATAACAAATTGAAAACTCCAAATTTGATCTGTATTGTGATATAAAGATTAGTTCAAATATATTGTTTATCAGTGAGGCTACGGTATTACTGTATATGCATTACTGCTGAAAATGATGTAATCTTATGAAATTAATAGCAGAAATAGCCCTTTATTAGATTTCAACTGATGATTTACACCTTACTATATATGACATTACTACTGAGTTAAAAGGGCATAGAAATTCAATTAATAAATTAATTAGTCATTTCCATTTTTCATTAGAAGAAGTTTGTATATAAGGTTTCCATAATATATTTAATAATTACACATAAATTATAAATATATTTATAGAATCTATTTATCTTTATAAATAAAATTATAGTATTTTTTTAAGATTTTCATAAAATATATACTCTATAGTGAACAATATATTGTCGTCCTTGCTCTGAAGTCTAAATCTCTATTTTCGAGATTCAAATGATTGATCTGAACCACTCAATTCAATCTACACATCTAAATGTTGGACGATGCCAATTTTAATTTTCTTTCTTTAAGAGTTTCTTTTAATAATTTTTTCAGATAGAAAAAAAATATTGATATCGAAAATTCTATACCGTTAAATAAGGATATATGTTCTTCTCCCTATCGTAAAAATAGTAAATAAAATTCTAAAATACAAAATCTGATTTACTGCCCAGCTAATTAGTTATTCGAACCTTTAAAAGCCGAAATTTTTATTTTTAACATTTTAAAGAATTAAATTAATAAAATAACCACCGTTTCTGGTCAATTCCATATTTAACACGGCCGCAGAACACCGGAGCGGATCCATTTGGGGGTGGCCGCAGAATGCCGGAGCGGACCCTCATATGGGTCCGCATAATGCCGGAGCGGACCCGGGTCCGCACTATGCCGGAGCGGACCCGGGTCCGCACTATGCCGGAGCGGACCCGGGTCCGCACTATGCCGGAGCGGACCCTGGTCTTTTTTTTTCTGATTCTGAATTTGATTATGGTTTTGTTTTGGAAATTTTTATCAAAAATGTAACGTTTGTCTGGAAGTTGTGTATAATTACTTATATTTGAAATGTCGTTTAATTTGAAATTGTTGTTCGTCGTTTGTTTGATCAAAAGAAACATTACAATAGAACAAGGAGCCATATAAAGAAGCATACAATAGAACATGCGAATGTTATCGGAAATTACAAATACGTCTAATTAACCGAAAATAAACAATAGTTTTACAAGTACAATTAGAAAAACAACATTAACTCTCAATCTCGTGCAGCCCGAGCAGCTCTGTTTTGTCTTTCTTGCGTATCTCGGCCGGCTTGGTGTCCTCTTCTCCTATTATGTAGAACATCCATCCACATCGGAATTCTATCGTGCTGTCTTCTGCCCACAGAAATATTTTTTTTCTCTGGAACAAGGACCGGGCCATCGTGTGGAGGCCATTCCGACTGATTTCCATAAACATGCCATTGTGCGCTCCATGTGTTGATCAGTGTATGGATGTGATAATAGTGACTTACAAATACGCCAGGGTCGATGCCTCGGAGACGACACACGGACAGAATATGAGAGCACGGTATTCTCTCCAATTGAGGCTTCTGGCACGTGCAAGTTACCGTGTGATCATCCCCGATTATCACCGTGTATTTGTAATTGGCCTTGGTAAACCGACCAGAATCGTCAGGTATGAAAGCGTGAACTCTCTCCTGTGTGGCGGTTACCTCGAACTCGTTGTTGTTTCCAAAGCCCCCCAGCGTCTTCATTTTATCGGACCTCTCGAACCGTTTGTTGATCAGCTACGAAAAATTAAAAAATAATGAAGAAGTCAGATATTTTTTTTAACAAACTTCATTAAAAATTATGAAGAAATAACTACAAATAAAAGTACCTTATGCACACGACACGAGAATTGCTGACCTTGACTGACTTCCCATTCCGCTTTGGCCCTCCTTTGCGCAAACCATGTCATACATTTGTAAAATGTGTCTTCAATTATTGCTGCAACCGGTAGCCTACGAGAGGACTTGAATACCTTATTAAGCGACTCGGACCCGTTTCTAGTCATGATGCCCCAACGGTAACCACCGTCCAGTGCTTGGAATATCTTCCATGGTTTGGGACACTCGTTCTCATCTTGATCCAAATACTTACCCACACTGTCCAGCCAATTGAGGGCAATGTCACATGCCTGCCCCATTGCTTGCATTCCTTGCTCGTACCTCCTCATCTTCCTCTTAGCCACACATATTCTTAAAAAACGGATTGCCTTATCACTGCAACCGTTCTTCTTCATGTTCTCGGCTATGTGAGTAGCACAAAGACGGTGAACACATTGATCCTCATCCTCCTCGTTCCACCCTATATCATCTTGTCTGAATACCTTCTTGATACTCTTTCCCCTATCAGTGATGACACACATGAATCTGGAGCGGATTACATTGATCCTCAACCATTTCATGAACCACGCACAATCGTCATAACTATCTGATTCTACCAGTGAAAAAGCCAACGGGAGGAGCTGATTTTCAGCATCGTACCCGGTTGCAATCAACAGCTTGCCTGTGGTAAAATAAATTTTGTAAGAGCCGAAATCAACTAAAATAAATAAAGTGAAAACAATCAAATTAGTTACCTTTATACCGGCCTGACAGGAAACATGCATCAACTGTGATGACCGGTCTGATATGTTGAAAAGCAGCTATGCACGGTCCAAATGCCCAAGCCGCCCTATGAAAATACCTCCATGGTCCAGGTTCACCAGTGGGATATGAGGTCACCTCAAACAATGTTTCTGTCAATAAATTTAAAAAAATAAGTTCAATTTTTGATTGATAATGAAATAACGTAAAAATTGAAGGAACAATGTAGTACCTGGGTTGCTTCTTTTCATTGCCTCCAACAATGGAACTACAAGAGCGTATGACCCCTCCCAACTGCCAAATTGACGGGCTATTGCCAACTCACGGCCACGCCATAGTTTGTTGTACGCCGGTATCTGACCGTTGTACTTTTCAGCAACAGCAATTCGGACAGCCTGAATACTCAAGTCGACATCGTTCCTCATGTGAGCGGATATACACTCGGCAACCATAGCAGCTGACAACTGGGTGTGATCTGTTCTTGTCGCATCCGCGTGGCATGAATGTTGTGTTGGGCATTTGGAGACACGCCATTGTGTTCCATAACCGGTGGCCCTTGCGAGTATGTACCACCCACAGTAACTGTCCTTGCACTTGAACCTCATTCTTGTGCGGTCACTGTGCGTAGGTATTAACTCTTTGTTGCAAAGGATGTGAAACCTGGCAATTGCGCTCTTCATTTCCTCCTTTGAGTCATATGTTTGTCCCTCGGACAATTCATTCTCAAAATCTGCTCTACTTCCAAATAAACCCGAATTGGCTTCTATAAACCCTGATGTGTCGTTGAAAGCATGAATCGGGTGCTGAAACCCGCGATCCATTATCTGAAACCCGCTATCCATCTTGAATTTCCTTGATATTCCGAGCACAGGCCCGGTATCTTCCTGGTCAGAATAATCGCTCATACCCTCAGGATCAACATGACCCCAATTTTCCTCTGCCTCTAGTATTTCCGGATCCACTTCTTCATCAGATTCATCCGGATTACAAGTTTGACCCCAATGAGCGGTCCGACTAGATGAAGGCTGGTCAGTCTGGGATGGGGCCCGACGGGAGGGTTGGTCCCTCTGAACTGGGGCCCGACTACTGGACGGTTGGTCAATTTGGACAGGGGATGGACTAGTGCCGGATGAGTTACCCCGACTACGACCCTGGATTAACCTCTGAACTGGGTTCGAACGCCGGGCTCTGGTAACCTCCACATATAGGTCAATTATCTTGTATGCACCCCCAGAAAAACTCATGGTTTGGTTATACAATACCTGCCAGACTCCCTCATTCTGAATTGGAAATAGTTGGAACCAGGTTTGTGCCGAACTAGTCGGCATGCTAATTTTGGCATCAATTTTAAGGTCATACTGACTCTGATCCAACCCCAAATTTCCACATATACTTGATTTAAGTCCCAAATAATCCGTACCTGGCAATACCGGGATCACAGTAACGGGTCCAATACTGTAGTAAACCCCATTAGGACCTGTTAATACATCTCCACCAGTGTAGATGGATACCATAAGAGCCATTTTTTCAATTCAATACAGAAAAAACCTACAATTAAAAATTAACTAAATTAATTAATTTAAATTAATTATTCTAATTTAATTATTGCTAAATTAATTATTCTAATTAAATTATTAATCTACTGAAATAAAAATAAAAAATTTAAAAAAAGAGAGAAAAAACTTACAGATCAGAGAGCTAACTCAGGAGAGAGAAGGTGTGAGAGTGTGGAATGAAATTTCCCTGTTATTTTCGGGATATAAAGACCATGGTCCGCTCCGGCATTCTGCGGACCCATATGGGGGTCCGCTCCGGTATTCTGCGGCCTCCCCCAAATGGGTCCGCTCCGGTGTTCTGCGGCCGTGTTAAATATGGAATTGACCAGAAACGGTGGTTATTTTATTAATTTAATTCTTTAAAATGTTAAAAATAAAAATTTCGGCTTTAAAAGTCGATAACTGAAGCTGTAACACCAACCGGACAATATATATGGATGTTATATATATATATAGCTAGCCTCACTGTACGTAGTACAACTGTCTACATATATTATGTTTATATATAAATATAGAGAGCATCTAAAAAATTACAAGATGATTATCATCATAAGAAAAATTTTAATGACTCAAAGTCTCAATAATTAAAATGAAAGCGAAAAGAACTCCGGTACATATATTAATTATAGCATCTTTTTAAATGCTATTATCGAGAATTGAATCTGCGTCTCTTCGTAGAGAGACAATGACTCATGCCACTGCACTAAACTCACGGTTCTATAGATTAACTACAGCTAGTTTATTTTATTTTACCATTCTTAATTATATTATATTTTCTATATATAGTTACTTTTTCTATAAAGCATGAAACACGAAATAAATGAAGACAATTAAATTCTTCTAAAATAGCAAATATTGTCTTGAAAATTGAAATGAAGAATTTCTTGTTAACATTAATTAATTAGTAGCAGAAATTTACAGAGGATATACTAAAACAACCATTTATATATGCATGTTAAACGTACTAGATCGATTAACTAATATCCAGTTGAACTACTAAAAATTTAAAACTAGAACAGAAAAGATATATAACTAGAGTTTAGCATCTTAAATTTATTCTTAAGCAACACTACTTCCTGATCCATCTAATTAGCTACCTCATGAACCTCTACACAGGAACTGGCTTGCCTTGAACATGATGCAATAATAATATCCTTAAATAAATCATGTGAATCTTTTTTTTAGTAAGATGTACATTTGAAATACACACATACATGACAAATTTTTATGCATATAAATATGCCGAATTTATAGTGCATTTGGGGTTGTGTCATGTTTTTATCTATTTAGGCCTCATTTGTTATCGTATATCATCAAAACTCACATAGTAGCTCTAATTTATGCCTTTTACGTGTATAAATTTATCCGAGTTGAATTAAACATATGCAATAAATATTATGCATAATATGTTCATGTTATATATTAATAAGTTTAGGCCTCATTTGTGATCGTAATTATATCACCAAAACTCACTGATATAGTATAGATCATATTCCAAAAGTCGAATATCCTTAAATTCGACCAAACCTTTCTCGTAAAAAATACCCACGTCAAATTAAACCCTTGTATATTCTATTCATATTCTATAATAAATTAATGAACTTTAATGCTTTATTTAGGATAATATTTGAGTTTGTAATAATTCTAAGACTTTGATGATTGTAAGTACTTCTATTGATATTTAAATTGTACTTTGAATACTTTGGATATTTGAAAACTTTGGTGATGTTGCTCATGTTGGCTATTTGGAAAACTTTGGATTCTGTGATTGTACTGAACTTTGATTGATTGTACTAAACTTTGGTGTTTGATATAAATTTTGGTATTTGTAATGAACTTTGATATAAACTTTGGTGTACTGTGTAATTAGAATTCAGAATGCCTGAGTTTTTATTGAAGTGTTGTAATTTCGAACTATGGCCCAGCCATAAGTCATAACTCGTAACAAAGTTCGTAAAAGTTTGAAATTGAGTTCGTAAAAAGTTCGATTCGAAATTGAGTTCGTTCGAAATTAATTCAAACCAAACTCAAACTGGAGGTAAGTTTGATTCGGTTCGGTTCGTTTGCAGCCCTAATATATATATATATATATATATAGAATATGGCTAATGTGCTTCCTCTAGAACTTCGGCCTCGTGCTTCTGGGGGCATATCTTAGTGTTTGATGCTCAAACAACAAATTCAAACCGTTAGATGTTCAATCTATATTAAAATGTACTTGGAGACCAAATTTTACATTTTTTGGAATTTTTTTACTATTTATTAAGCCACTTTGAAAATTCCAGATCCGGGTGAACAGTAAAAACAGTCTGGACCATATGATCTGGAATTTTCAAAGTGGTTTAATAAATAGTAAAAAAATTCCAAAAAATGTAAAATTTGGTCTCCAAGTACATTTTAATATAGATTGAACATCTAACGGTTTGAATTTGTTGTTTGAACATCAAACACTAAGATATGCCCCCGGAAGCACGAGGCCGAAGTTCTAGAGGAAGCACATTAGCCATACTCATATATATAATATAGAGTATCGCTAATTTGCTGCTAGCAGCATTTCGGCCAAGTGCTGCCAGCAGCAAATTTGCCATTCTGATGTTCAAACAACCGATCCGAACCGTTCAACATGTTCTAAATATTGAAATGTGCTTGGAGACAAAATTTTACATTTTTTGGAATTTTTTTACTATTTATTAAGCAACTTTGAACATCCCAGATCATACTGTCAAGACTGTTTTTACTGTTCACCCGGATCTGGATTTTTCAAAGTGGCTTAATAAATAGTAAAAAAATTCCAAAAAATGTAAAATTTGGTCTCCAAGCACATTTCAATATTTAGAACAGTTGAACGGTTCGGATCGGTTGTTTGAACATCAAAATGGCAGATTTGTTGCTGGCAGCACTTGGCCGAAATGCTGCCAGCAGCAAATTAGCCATACTCTGTATATATATAATATGAGATGAGCTATGCTACTACATGGAGTAAAACGCGTTTGTACTTCACGCCGTATTTTTATTTTGAAAGTCCAAACGACCGATCCGAACCGCTCAACATGATCTCCATATTGAAATGTGCTTGGAGACCAAATTTTACATTTTTTAGAATTTTTTTACTATTTATTAAGCCACTTTGAAAATCTGAAAATCCGGGTGAACAGTGAAAAACAGTAAAAAATTCTGGACTGCCGGATCAGTGATTTTCAAAGTGGCTTAATAAATAGTAAAAAAATTCTAAAAAATGTAAAATTTGGTCTCCAAGCACATTTCAATATGGAGATCATGTTGAGCGGTTCGGATCGGTCGTTTGGATTTTCAAAATAAAAATATAGCGGCGTGGAGCACCAACGCGTTTTACTCCATGTAGTAGCATAGCTCAATTTTATATATATATATAGAGTCCGGCTAATTTGCTACCGGAAGCATTTCGACCGAAGTGCTTACGGGGGCATATCTTAGTATTTGATATTCAAAAAACAAATCCAAACCGTTAGATGTTCAATCTATATTAAAATGTACTTGGAGACCAAATTTTACATTTTTTGGAATTTTTTTCTATTTATTAAGCTGGTTTGAAAACCGCTGTTTTTCAATGCTGCAGAAATTTAATAAAAACAGCGGTTTTCAAACCAGCTTAATAAATCGTAAAAAAATTCCAAAAAATGTAAAATTTGGTCTCCAAGTACATTTTAATATAGATTGAACATCTAACGGTTTGGATTTGTTTTTTGAACATCAAATACTAAGATATGCCCCCGTAAGCACTTCGGTCGAAATGCTTCCGGTAGCAAATTAGCCGGACACTATATATATATATATATATATGGAACCTACTTTGTTTCATGAACTTAATTCACTTAATTTTATTATTTGTTTATTACTTTCCAATTTGTGATAAGCTAATAATCTAGCTACTAGCTAGCGTGTAATTAATATTACTTTTGGGAGGTTTATCTTATCATTTAATTGCTTTGTGAATGCAGAGCGTGTGGGCATCTATTAATTAATTGTGTTGATATCCGTTAATTTGGGTTGTAATAATATTGACCATTAATTGTTGTTATGTAATTATTTCCAAAAACATAGGAGACACCAGTATAAAATTATATATTGTGATTTTTTTTTGTAATTATTTCCAAACACGAAGGAGCCATTGTGATTTTTTTTTTTTTGTAATTTTATGTGCATTTAGTAATTTTCTCTCAATAATATATATGCAAATTAAATAATATAATAGAAAAAGAGTGGGTTTAAAATTAACCTTTAGCTGGGATATGATATATCTTAGACCTTCCAGAGAAAACAACAAATTTGATATTGTGATTTGAAAAGAGGAAATAAATTGTTTCTTATGTATAATTAAAAGAAGACAAAGATGATGAAGTTGGATAAATGAGATTTTAATTAGACAAACACAACAATATAAGGGAAAATATATGAAGTTGGATAAATGAGATTTTAATTAGGCAAACACAACAATATAAGGAAAATAATTTACCAAAAAGTTGTTTCCTAAAATAACATGGATTAAAAATATATCTGAAAAGATATTGATTAATATAAGCGGAACACTAAAAAAGAGTACATATATCATTTTTGTTTAATTTATCGAATTTCATTTGGTCGACGAAAAGTGGGAATTAAATTTTCTGTTGCCCGCCGCCGACTGTATTTTTAAACTTTCTCTTTTTTATGCTATTCGGATTGTGTAAGATACAGATAGATACAGATCATAAAATAGTTCATTCGGCCTTTATAAAATGATTGTTGCATTAGATCCAATGCCTCAGTGGGGCCACGCATTTGATGTCGGGCTTCATCTTCTGTCTCTGAGGGTCCACATACCAGCCTTAATATCTTAACGGATTCCATTAATCCGACATCGTGGACCCCATTATTCAAAGTCCCTTAACGCCTGAATTGACTCTGTTATCTTTATTCTTCCCCATCCCTTTAGAATTGACTGAGTCAATTCTCCCTCTCTCAACAGCTCAGCGCTCCATCCCAAATCAAATGCTTCAGCTGCTGACAATGTCTCTGTCACTCTCACCCCCTCTCTCTGATTCCTCACTCTCGCTCTCATTGCCCCTCCCCACTTCGCTAACAGTGGTATATATAATTTAATTATGAACTAGCAAATGCTCTGTAGTTTGGGTCTGGTTACTCTGGTTATAGTATACTATTTGTTGCATTTCAACCCACCCGTCATCTAGTATGCTGGTTACATCATACGACAGCTTCTCCCTATGATCGTACATATACTGTTTTGGAAGTGGAGGCTTCTCAATCAGTGGGTCGCCACGATCAGCATATAGAGAATTCTCAAAACTCCAGTCAGTTTCATAATTTTGTCAAATTTTATTGGTTTTCTCAAATATCTTATTTATTAATAGTAAAATTGTATATGATATTATTATATAGTACGACCTTTTTTTTTACTTCTAAGTTTTTGGTGTAAAAAAAACATATTTATATTCAACTCATATTTTGTCAAATTAATATATCGATAGTACGAAGCTAAATATATACTATACATATCATTAAATTTGTGTGATTAAAACAAATTATATGCACAACTAATACATGAGTTATTCTTGTTGGCATTATATTTGACTCTTTATTTTTGCATGAACTGACTACATGAGATAGTGTATGCATGAAATGCAATTTGTGTGTGTTGATTTGTTATTTTCATTGCTTTTCTTTTACATGTGTATATTTCTCTAAAACTCAGCTCTTGAACCTACCGAATTCAGCCCACAATAATATAATAAAATATTATATTCTAACACATAAATATTCGGACATTATATCTATAAATCATACAAAAATTGTAATAAGCTAGTTTAATTATACTCAAGTTTTCAGAAATAGAACCAAGGGAATAAAACAATTATATATGGGCATTTGCTTACATGCACGGAATTATTAATTAAGAATCACCGCTCAGACTGAGAAATATAAGGATGAATCAATTTGAGAAATAAAAAATTAAACATATGCATAATAACAATTAATATCGGAAATAAACATGAGAAGTAAGAACCAATTAATACATGAAAGAATAAAATAAAAAAATGATGAATAAAACAGTCTGATTGAAAAAAAAAAATCAGGTAACTACATATATATATGCTGCTGTTTTAGGTCAAAACATGAAGTACAAATATTTAATTTCATCGGCGATCACTATTTTTGGATGGTCCAAAATCTTTTGATCAAGTGATTTTCTCTTGTAGTGGCACCTATGTTACCTCGATATTTTAATGTAGGGTCCGTATCCGTCTCGGACATGTATCAGATACCGATACGCATCTGATACGGCACTGATACGTCAACTCCAACTGACATATCGACTTACATGGCGTATCTTTGACTTCCTGATACGGTCTTCAATACTCCATACACTTACGAAACGCTAGGTTTGTACAAACACTTCTCCGACACGCTAGGTTTGTATGATACGGACCCATGTTCTTTTTGTTGAGACCCAAAACCCTTTAAGTTATACTTAAGTTTTTAGTTTTTTGTGCAAATTTGATTTAAGTTTTTTGTGCAAAAACTCTTTTAAGTTATACTTAAGTCTTTGATTTTTGTTCTACATTTTTAAAAATTATAGTCAAATCAAAATTTTATTTGGTTTTTAAAAATTAATCAAAACCAACCGAATAAAATTTGTCAACCGACTGACAACTGAATCAAAATAATATAAGTAAATTTTGGTCTGTTTGGTTGAACCGAAGTAAGAGATTAAATGTTAAAATGTCAAAACTCAATACATACAAAAATACATTTAATAATCAGATTAATAAATATGAATTATATATATAAGTTATTAATATGACATACATGGTTCAATTTCATATAATATATCTAAATAAAATACTTTCTTCATTTTAAGTTAAAAAATGTAAGCAGTGAGCAAAAAATGAAGCGAACCATGATCACACTAAAGTATGGATTTGAATCATGTAGATGTAGAGTTCAGTTGGGTCAGTCATTTCGATTTTGAAACATTTAAATCGAATCAAATATAAATTAAAAAATTCAACCGAACCGATCAATAGATATATCATACTTTTTATAGACATGATGCAGATAGTATAGATCATGTTTACAATGTTAGATTAAATTAAAATTGTCAAAATTATTAACACAAACAATTGATCTCCCTTCTGCCAAAAAAAAAAAAAAAAACAATTGATCTCTCTAGTTGTGAGTCATTTAATAATTGGACATGCTCAGTCCAAAGAATTCAGATCCAGTGAAGTAACTTAATGTTTGAGTTTTAGATCGGGACCATCCGATTTGAATCCGACGACAGATTCGGAATCTCGAGCAACATATTCGAATCGGACGGTCTTGATCCAAAATCCAACAATTGAGTTACTTTAGAGGATCCGGACCCCAGCCCAAAGACCTCCTGTCCCCTGGGCTTAAAGGTTTAATTTTTTTTTTTTTTCTTTTGTAAATGCTACAGATAAAATATGGGTGTGGTTACTTTTGAGAGGTAGGCAATTAGGCATAGCTGGCTAGGTGGGTCCCTGACCTCAAGCTTACGCCAAGATGCACCGCAGGGTAACACCACAGAAAATCTAATCCAAATTAAGATGTAAATGACTAAAATCCGGAACAAAGAAACATCGTATTCGTGCCCCAATAGTCCCATTATTATTTATTTATTGCATATATCAGGGTCAGAACTCAGAACAAACAAAAATAGCTTTTCAGAGTCAGAGAGGAGGATTAAGGATAGAGGAGATGATCATGCGTAGATGCGCAACCAAGAGAAGATCGATGATGGTTGGGGAGTGGTAGGCGCAAAAAATTCGGTACCTACACATCCGTTTTGAGATTTAATTTTCGAATTAATTTAATTTATCTTTATAATCATAACAACAGTAAAATTGACAGATTAATTCTAACTTTTATATTTTATATTTTGATAATTTATTCCCACTAAATCAAACAGGAATAAACAAATAATACGAAAATATTGTGCATAAAATTTTACTAAAAGAAACTAATACTGCATTTGTGCAATGTGCATATTTGTTTACTAGTATCGTACCCATACGTTGCAACTAGGAGCCAAAGGTAAGCTTCTAACACCTTGTTTGGATGGAGAGTATAGGAAGGGAGGGAATGGAAAGGAATAGAAAGGAAAATTAACATATTTAACCCCTTTGTGTTTGGATGATTATTGATTAATGAGGAAAAATAAATTTAATTTTTCTTTTCGTCTTATTTCTTGTTTGGTTAATTAAAACTTAGAAGGTTAATGAGAAATTTGATAGTTGTTGTAGGTTTGTGATAAAGAAACTTGGATGAAAATTATATAGGTAAAATATTGAATTGGGTATTTGTGTCATTTTTTCTGAAAATGTTTGCAACAAAATATTTTTTCATCTGTTACACTCCAAATCAGGAGGGAAATTGATTCTATTTATTATAACAATGCAAGATTTTAAATATTTCCCTTTATGTACCCTTCACCTCCGATAATTTTGTCAACCAAACACGATTCGGGAGAAAATTTTCTTTTCTTTCTATTCCCTCCCTTCCTCTACTCTCCATCCAAACAAGGTGTAAGGGTAGCTAAGCCACCCTCAACATTTTAATTTTTTTTTTTTTATCAAGTATATAAAAATTAAACTAAAACTTTTATTTCCACCCCTATGATAATACAAAAAAAAAATTTAAGGGTTTGAATGTAAGATGTCATGTTTTTTTATTTGCTAATTTGTACACTAGTAAAACATAAAAAATAAAAACAAAATAAAAACAAGAAAAGAAACCGCGCCTATTACAGTATTGTCTTCATTGAGCATTTTGGAAGGCATTGTTACCGGAAAAAGGACTATTATTGGAGAGAAAAAAAGAAAGTGATTGAAAAGTTTTATGAAAAGAGAAAATATCAAAATCATAAAGGTGAAATTTAAATTGATGTGAAGGACGTGTTATATTTTCCTTTGAAATTGAGGTTTGTTTTTTATTCATCGACTATTTACAAATTATTAAATTGTTGTTTATTAGATAAAGGCTAATTTTAATATTTTATTTTCATATTAAATTGTCTTTTAGATTTTTAAGTTTTTGTAAAAATGAATAAATTATGATAAAAATGATTTGTGTATGAAATTTTAGAAGAGATTATTTAAATTTTTGTATATAATTTGAATCCATGTAAAATTATGTCTAAAAGAAGATCCTAGACACTTATTTCAAGGTGAAAGAAAGCAAATAGTGAAGAATCATACTTTCTTGTGCTATGTTGATTTTGGTTTTTATTAAAATATTTTTTAATTATGATAGCCCTCCTATTACTCAAAGTCAGTTCCGCCCCTGATTGTAACGGGAACATATTATAAGATAACAAAAGAAAAATCCATACACAATGACATATTTTTATAAAAAAAAAATGACAAATAACATTTCTTAAATTAACATTTTTAAAATAACATAATAAAGAATATTTTTTTTATCTTTTTGACATATTTTCATAAAAAAATCTCAAATAAAACGACATATTAAATGACAAATAACATTCCTTAAAAAACATAAATTAATAGAAAGAAATGAAGACATACTAATCAATTATCAATCAATTCAAAAATTTCTTAAATGACATTTAAAAAATAGAAAGAAATCAGGACCAATAAAAAAGATGATACATTTTGCATGTGGCGAGTACGTGTCTAAATAAATTTAGACTTCTACACGTAAAAAAGAAAAAGATGCACAGAATTAAAATATTTAATCGGAGGGATGACATTCAATTTGAAATTTCATCTTTAATCAAAGCCGTTGGCGGATAAGAACATGTATGTGCTTAATCTGAAAAATTCTTGCGCATTTGTGCGTATGTTAATTGATGTTTTTAATCATTTTTGGCCGTAGCTGTAACTATAAAAATCGCCAAAATTGACATATAGTCTAACTTATGTACTTTCCATGTGCATATCTTAATTTGTGTTAAGTGAGACATGTATGACAAATATTAAGTATGAATTTTTTTTAAAATGGATTTACAATGTGTTAATTGTGTATGTTCATGTTTTTTGTGTGATAAAATTAGACATCACTTGTGATTGAAATATAATCATGCATAAAACTCTTATAAGATGCATTAACACTTAACAGTGTGTCTTTTCTGTGTGGTTAATAAATTTGAGTCTCATTTCATTTGTGGTCTAAAATCATCAAAACTGACAAATCTATCTTATGTATTTTAGATGTGCAACAACTTGTATGTTCTTATTAAGACAAATATCACGTGGGTGTATATTCATATTAAAAAAAACTGAAAAAACTTAATTATCATCATTAATTTATTTAGAGAATCAAATTACTGTAAAAAAGGAATGTTGTTGCTTATTTAAATTTTTTGTGAGTGTGGCTATGGGACTATGCATAGTCCGGATTGGTCCGTACTACGGATTAATATTTTTGTTTTCAAAATTTTAACGATCGATCTGAATTGTTCAACATGATCTCCATATAAATATACACTTGTAAACTAAATTTTACATCTTCTTATAATTTTTTTACTATTCTTTTAGATGGGTAGAAAATCACTTGATCTGAAAATTCGAACCACCCAAAAACAATGATTTTCTCCATATGAATAGTTTGAATTTTCAGATCAAATGATTTTCTACTCATCTATAAAAATGGTAAAAAAATTCTAAAAGAATTAGTTTACAAGTACATATTTATATAAAATAAGAGACTATATTGAATCATGCATGTTGAACTATTTGAATTGATCGTTAGAAATTTCAAATCAAAAATCTGCCAATATACGCTATACATATTACCATAGCCTCACCCAAATTTTGTTATCTATCAAGGTGCCACTTGACCTAAATAGCTAATAGCATCTGAGTCCTAACATAAATTTATTATTTATTTTCTATTGAGCGAGCAGTCGGGCCGAACGAGTATCAATTCCAATATGTATAAAACATTCCCTTCCTTCACTTCTCAACCGATTTGAGATGCGAGCTAGCGCATATTATTTGGGAAGCGTATCATTTGCGGAGTCGTTCTCTGCGGAGCTTTTAATCTGGTCCGTTGGTTTTGACTTTGCACGAATCTCAAAGCCCAATAATACAGCCCCCTCTGTTAGCCCGAATATCAAAGCGGCTAAGAGTTAATCTGGTCCGTTCGTTTTGCTCCGCAGCTGCGGAGTTTTATACTTTTCCGGAGAGAATAAGCTCCCATATTATTTGGGCTTTGAGAGTCGTACAAAGTTAAAAGAACGGTTAAGATCCACTTATTCTAAAAAGATTTTCTTTTACGATACTGGTACTGGGGAGGATGTGAATTCCAGTGGGGCCCGCATGTTATACAAGCTCACTACACGAGAGTTGGAATATACGAAGATTCGAACCATCTAATCAAAATCCGAACCGGTTCGAAATAAAATGCACATAACCACACGTAACACTCGTTAATATTCATAGTGTAATTTGTTTTTCAGACATAACTGCACCGAACTCCTTTTAATACGCGGAAAAACGTATAATATATTTTATTCGTGAATAAAACGCGTATAAAACGCGAATTACGAATTATTCGCGAAAAAAACGTCAATTTTTTTTTTTTTTTTTTATTTTATTTTTGGGGTTTTTTTATTTTTTTTTCTTCCTTGTTGTACCGAATAATTTCCGAATTATATCCGAATTACGAATTTTTTATCTCGCCGAACTGAACCCGAACTTTTGATTTGTCGCTGTGTTAATATTTATGGCAATACAGAATTACAGAATTCGCTACACAGCGAGAAACAGTGGAGAGACTATACATCACAACCAGACTCACTAAACCCTAGTTAAATCCTACAACCTTCGCTCGGGGCAAGAAAGAGAGCAGCTCAACCGGAAAACCCTACAGAGCTAAAATCGATGGCGGTCGCATATGCGCGGGGTGGACTATTCCGGCGAGTGTTCTCCACCTTCAACCCACCTCCCGCCGCCTCCGCCGCCCGTCCTCAGGCGGATCCTTCTACGAATCTGTTCGTATCCGGTGATCTATCTCCCTCTCTCTCTACTTCTCTGTTTGATTTTTTTTACATCTAAGCTGTAACTGTGTTTGTAATAAATTTATCCGGTACCGTACAGTTATAGTATACCTGTGTTCTTTCTTGTTTTTTTTTTTATTGTTATATCTAAATATTAGGCACATGTTGGAGAAACGGACAAATGGAAAGTATTTTACTTTTTAGTGGAGATTTTCCATTTCTTTTTGCCATGATAAGACAATTAAACTGTCCACTTTTTTCATAGTACATTATACAATTTATATCAAAAGAAATTGCATAATGGACTGAGATAGTTAGATGGAATTTTATTTAATACATGTGTACACTGTTTTTGAAAGATCTGACCTGATTGCTCGTAGTTTTTTAGGGACTGCAGAAGTCAGATTATTGCTTCAACTGTACATGCTAGTGTTTATATTTTACATTTTCAATCTAACTACTTCATATAGATTTTTGACAAAGTTGCCAAAACATTGGTGCAGGTCTTAACAAAAGTACGACCACTGAAAAACTTAAAGAAGCATTCGTAAAATTCGGTGAAGTTGTTGATGGTAATTTCCTTTATGATATTTTAATTTGTTTTATTGTTTAATTTTATACTGTGTTTAACTTCAAATAGTAATTATATATAACCCTATCAAAGAGGTAATTCCATGCCCTCTAAGCAATGATATCACCATAGCTTCACTCTCCTACGTTTTTTCAAAGATATCCAAATTATCACTGTTGTTTTTTTTCTAATTTAGAGGAGTTAGGGAATGAGAAAGAACAGTTATGAAGGAAATAGAACAGTTATAATTTATTCTTTACTTTTTTATTGTGTAACTGGGTATTATTTACCTCTTATAATTTAACTTTCATTTATGGCATGGTGCGACGCTCCTTCAAGGATCTTCTATTAACTGCCTTCTTTGTGTGTGTAGCTAAAGTCGTGACAGATAGAGTAACGGGTTATTCGAGAGGGTTTGGTTTTGTCAAATATGCTAATCTTGAAGGGGCTGCCAATGGCATCAAAGGAATGGATGGAAAGGTACTTGTATACATTTATTTTTTGGAATTGTTATTTTTTAAGTTCAAATCAGGTAAATTAAACAAAGTTTTCTGCATGGTTTTGGTTCCAGATTGGAATGTGCATGTGTTACCATAATATACTCACTTTTTTTCTCAATTGCAACTTTCTAAGGTAATGTGAAATGAAATTAGGGACAAAAGTTGCACGATCAAGGGCCAATTTGAGGCTGAGTGTGGGCAAAAGACTCAAACTATTAAAGAGGTCTGATAATTTAACATATTATCCTTAGTGACTTTATAATTTGTATTTCAGTTTCTTGATGGATGGGTTATATTTGCGGAGTATGCTAGACCAAGACCACCACCTCAGCAATACCAAGCATCTCAGACAAGCCAGCCTTACCAGACATCAGAAGCTGCATCTAATTATCAGTAGCTTTACCCAAATACTATATCTTATTTAGAATTTGTTGAATGAAAAGAGGAAGAATGAAATTGTATTGATGTGCTTTACACAAGCTACGATGATTGATCAAATTGAAGTGTGTTGTATCAGAAAAACTTCATTTTCTGAATTTTTGAATAATTTTTTTTGTTTATTCTGTGGCTTGTACGTGCCTGACATGGTCGTGTACTCTCTTGCACATTTGTTTCCGAATGGATGAAGCAGCAAATAACTTCATCGTTTGTGGAGTATTATCCTATCACACCAGTCAGTTGGAAAACAAAATGTAACAGACGAGTTTCATGTAGTATTGTTGTTCATCCATTAATGCTTTTACAAGTTAAATATGCACTACGGATTATTAGTACTACCTAATTGCACTCATGAAGAGTAAGTAGCGTGATGCATTTCATATTCGTAATATTTTCCTATGAAGATACAGATATGATCATATCACCATTAAATATTTTTAAATTTCAAAATTCATCTAAATGATAGGCTTAACATAGAAAGGAATGAATATTAAAGCAAGTTAATCAACAAAATTTACAAACCAATAACACAAGTATAATAGTGAAGGTATATTAGAATAACAAAATAAAAATTATATAACAAAACTAAATAACCTTGCATAAATTTATATTTGATACTTTTAACAAATAACAAGTATATAACATATGAGAGTTTTTTCTGAAAAAAAAAAAGAAGAGGAAAGAATAGCATTTCAATTCCAAACGCACAAATAGGAATTGCAATTATTTACATAGTCCCGTAAATAAGAAAATTGTAGCATGTAGTAATTAGTAAGTAATATCTCGTTTTGGTTTTGCAGTTATTACAGATTTGAATAATTTCGATATGTGCATTATTTTAAGAAAATAAAAAAAGGGAACAGAACTCAGTAGTGCAAGCGTCGTCTGATAATGAGTCAGACGGTTGTGATGACCCCAATCATCAATAGTGCAGAGTCATCATTGTTCTGTTCAAATTTGTTGGGGTGAGAGAGGCTCGAACTCTCGACCTCAGGATTACTCAACAAGCTATGAGACCTACGCGCTAGCCAACTGCGCCACCACCCCTTTTGTGAAATTTCCAGTTTTATAATATTAATATTCTCAATGAAACTTCAATCTATTTAAAACTTTCCAGATTGATCTAAGAAACAAGGAGAAATTCTAAACTAGGTTTAGCACGGTTAATCGAAATGGAAACTGGAATATTTCACAACTCAAAAAGGAAAGTCAATTATTGCTAATCAAAGGCAGCAAAAGAGGCGCAAGTCATTTCAGCTTCCCAAAGAGCTTTGGTGCAACTTAAACGTAATGGTTTGAAATTTAAATATTCTTTGAAAATTGAAAGTATGGTTAATATTTTCTAGGGGCATTAACTATATATGTATATATCTATATCTACATAGAAGAATCCATTATGAGGTACATAATAGATAAGAAGCTTTACGCAGTTACACACTAGTGGAGAACCACGAACCAGAATTTTGTTGCTGCAAGATGGTCATGTGCTCATTCAAATATGGATGAACGTCGGTGAGGTGTTGCAAAACATGAAAATATGCCAGTGCTATCATTTTATGTTCGAACACGATTAATTTAGAACCGATTGTGCCTACACTGTGAAGTCTTCTCTCGTGCCGAGATTTAGGAATGTCGATAGCTTTTAACTCATCCAGATAATTAGAACAATACTCAACAACCTCTTCGGCAACATAGGCTCTTATGATGCTGCCCTCGGAACAATATCGGTTCCTCACATATCATTTTAAAAATCCCATGTAACTCTCGAATAGATGCATGTACCGCAAGAAAACTGATCCACATATCTTAATTTCTCTGACTAGATGAACAATTAAATGAACCATGATATCAAAAAAAGACGACGGAAAATACATTTCAAGATGACAAAGAGTGACAACAACCTCCTTTTACAAATCATCCAACGTATCAGGATCATGGCATTAACTATGTTTATCATGTAGAATACATTATCAGGTACATGACAGCAACTAGTGAACAGAATCTGGAATGCATATTCAGGCCCAACCTATCAACCTCGGCGCAACAGGAGTTAGCTCAATTGAATGGTCACATATCGAGACTAACACTAAGGCAGGGGATTCGATACGAAATAACATGCAAATCGACGCCTACGGGTATCTTTACGGTCAAAATGGCGTACACAGCTCTCAAAATTGGACCAAGGATAAAAGACTCAATTTCAAAGATTTGGAAAGTCAAGGCCCCTTCGAGATTCAAAATCTTTGCATGCCTGGCTATCAAAAACAGGATCCTCACTCATGACAATCTACAAAGGTGGGGTTGGAAAATAGTCAGTAGATGTTTAATGTGTCATGAGAATATCAAAATGGTGAAGCACCTATTCGAAGGTTGCCCGGCGTACAAGGATTATGCATATTACTGTGAAATAATTTTAAGGTCCATTCATAGAAATTGAGGTGCAGAGATGGTACACCATATCTCACCTAAAGCACATCATTGGTCTCCCACAAGATGGTCCACTCAAACTCTTCTTTTCTGAACAAGAGTTGAACGACAATAAAACACTACGCCAGCACAAGATACATGATCATGCGATGCTCCAAGTCAGGTCGGTGATGTAAAAAAGCCAGCACAAGATTGCACGTAGAAATTGAGTTGCAGAGATCGAACCTTGATAGCGTGAAAATTTTGATGAATGTAGATGCGTTTGAGTGGCTTTCCGATTTAGCCTTTTGATTTTACAAATTCATTGTATGGGACGATACCTTCTGAAAAACAATTTTACGTTTTCTGTGAACCTTGGATCTGACGTTGTAACATTCTGCTGCATATGTCATATAACTTAGAATATTTTTTTTGTCTACTAGATATGTCATATAATTGTTTTTTTTTTCGGCTGGTGGAATACATTGATATTTGTTATATATGTGCTCCGCTTTGGGTTTTGATGGAAAGAATTAAAAGAAAAGATATTTTCTTTTCCTTTTAGTTTGCGTCTCTCACTGTTACAGGATTAAGTATTAATTTGCATTGGCGTGCATGTCTTTCATGAATCCCTAGTCCCTGAAATTCGTCGTCGTTTGATTGATCGATCGGATTAGCAATGGAAATAACCTCATAAAAAGAGGAGAAATTGACTAATTTCTGAGTTCAATGTTTGATAAGCTTAGACCTGAGTTCAATGTTTAATTTCTGACTGAACAATTAACACAACCAAGTTTCTTGATTGAACAATTAATACCTTTTGAAAATATGTTGTTTTAATCCGGCATTACTGATTGCTGCCTATTTGATCCTAGATGCAGTTTATGATATGTACTTTTATTAGTGCTTTTAGCAATTGTTCCTCTTATTGTTCCTCAGAATTTGAATCCATAATGGAGATGCAACACAGGGACAGTATGAACGAACAAAAGAAAAGTTCAAGAGAATTTGAGGCAATGAAATTTCATACTTATTGAGCCTTATTTATTTTAGGATGGTTAATTTTTATGCACATTTTGTCTATCAGCGACAAGGGTAGTCTAGGTTTCATTTTGAGTAAATTGAATTTGGTCTTGATTAATTAACTCTAGTCTTATGTTAAGTAATGGTTTATAAAAAAAAAAATGCAATTGGTGGGTTGATAATGTTGGATCATATATCCAACGTTGAGCATATATGTAATATAATTATGAATTGTATACTGTCAATATGATTGTCACAATTAAAGTGATCTAATATGAAATTAAGACATTAGACAATCTATGTATTTAATAGGATGTGGTCCATAAATGTGTAGAACAATTTGGGCAAAGATCAAATCATTAATGGACTGATTCTGAGATTTGCAAATACAGAAAACTGCTTTCAGAACCCTGAGTGCGGACGCACTGAGCCCCAGTGCGGACGCACTCAGTACTTAGCCAATTTTTTGGGAACTGCAGTGCAGAAACTGGAAAAGTCCGAGCCCAGTGCGGACGCACTCAGGACTTAGCCAAATTTTAGGAACTGCAGTGCAGAAACTGGAAAAGTCCGAGCCCAGTGCGGACGCACTGAGCCCCAGTGCGGCCCAGTGCAGACGCACTCAGGACTTAGCCGATTTTATGAAGTTCAGTGAGAAACCAGAAAAGTCCGAGCCCAGTGCGGACGCACTGAGCCCCAGTGCGGACGCACTCAGGACTTAAGAAAAATTCGGGGCTGAAAGAAAAGCAGTTATTTGGACGCGTCTCAACCCAGTGCGGACGCACTGAGTCCCAGTGCGACCCAGTGCACCCGCACTCGCGGTGCCAGATGTGTAATACTATATAAGGATGGGTCCCCAAGGCACAAGATAACCAACTCAACTCATAATTCTGGAAAGAGGTTATTCTTAGACAGAATTTTGAGAGTCTTCTCCCTTCTTTCTCCATTAAAGAATTGAGAGGAGAGATTCATAAGGAAATTGGAGAGGATTTCTCAAGGGCGTATCTTGTTGCTTTGGAAGATCTAATCCACAACCCAACCACAAAGGCGAGAAGGACTTCTTGCCGATTAAAGACTTGTCTCGCGCTCACGGAGACGGCTTGCTCAAGACTTTAGGGTATTCCATGGCAAACGGCATGGAATCAGGTATAATTCCGCACTTAAGATTATGTTTTCGGGTATCTTTGGCATAGGACGGTCCTTAGGTTTAAGGTGGGGATTGTTTCTTCTTTCCCGGGGTGTAAGTGTTTGACTCCTAGATGAGATGTAATTGTTTGATCTCTAGACAAGGCGTAATTGTTTTGCCTTATATGATCCCCCAACAGATAATGGAATTGTGTGCTTATTGAATGCTCAGTCTGTAATAAGTATGTATTAGGGATAATAGTTGCAAGTTAAGTTTTGGGATAGGATTTTAAGTTTGAGACATCCAGCAAATGATATGAAACGTGTCGTGCTGAAGCCTTGATACTACATAATCCATTTAGGATGTGTTCAGTATCTAGCTAAGGAAGCGGGTGTGTACTGAGGCAAATTGGATATGCTCACCAGGGTTTTTAGCATGGTTTTTTAGTTTATTTCTATAGCTAGGGATTTCATAATTGTAACTGGTAAACATTCTGGTATTAATAAATTATGGGCTTTTTGTAGCCTTTTTCTTAAAAAAAAATGATATTGTATTGAATTGCTCATGCTGTGTTTTGAATTGCAGATTATAATTTCTATCATTTGTTCTTTTGTATTATGCATGATGTTCACTATCAATTTAGTATTTGTCGATGCAATTGTTAAACTTTACTTAGTTATATACTATTAACAAGGCTTGGAAGAAATAACAAAAACTGTAGGGACCTAATTACAATTTTTCACATTCTTCATTCTGACAAATGAACTTTTGCACCCTTTCTGTGAATTAATCTCCAGTATTTTTTATTAAAAAGAACCTAAATCATTGCCAAACTAAAAAGAAGAGGAAAATAGAAATGGTTTACTAGTGTACCAATACTACACTAGTACTGTACCAACACCAGATAGTGAGAAGTAGAAGCCAATGTTATACTGTTATTAGGGGCAAAACAGTCTACTCTAATAAAAAGCTTATAATTTTTATATTTTTTCATGTAATCTTCTAAAATTGATATAACATGTATGGAATCATTAAACACTGCATTTAGAATAGATTTATGATTTTTTAATCGACAAGTTAATTAAAATAGGCAAATCAATTTCAGCTCATGAAAAACAAAAAAAAAGTCAACTACATGTTGACAGAGGTAAGGAATTGAACATCACAAAATTTATAAAAAGCAATATATAAAGAAATTGAAATAAGGATTCTATACATCAACAACGAGCAATGTTATTACCACAAATTGAAATAATAATTCAATACATCAACAACAAAATGAAGATCAAGCACTACATTTACATGCAATTCAAACAACAACAACATAAAAAAATAACTATATTCATTGCTAGTTTATGTAACTTTCACAGCGATGTAGATTTGGCATCTCTTCCAATTAAAGAGGGATCGACACAACCGGAGTTCCTTCAAATGAATATCAGGTACGGTACCACACCAACCTCAGTATTCACGTCAATCTGAATGAAAAATGAGGACTTATTGGATATATCAGACCTTATTAAGATTTAAAATGAGGACAACTTAAGATTAAAATTGGTTAAATTGAGCCCTTATTGCATAAACTACATTTAGGTGAGGACAAAACATGTCAATGAATTTAAATATAGAAGTACATTTAGGTGAAGAGGGCTATTAATTTGGTTTGCACATAATGTGAGGAGGAGGTGAGAAGGATTGAAGAGGGAGAAGAGGCAGAAGAAGAGATTCATTCGGGCAGCAGGATGGGCAGATAAAAATATTATTATAATACAAGAATCAACCTAAGCCGTGAGATCAGATTTAATGGTCCAGATATAAGAAAAGGAGGAGACAGCAGAGCCTGTCTACCCTGCTTGTACTTGTAGTATGTAATTTTAATTTTTTTTTAAAGGTTTATATTTCTAATCATTTTATGCATCAAAATTAGATGTATCAAATTTCTTGCTGACTAGCTTTAGATACTTGCATGAATTTCATACTAAATTCATGTAAACTCATAAACTAGCCATGAGATAACATGAGTATTGATTTTTCATGTTTAAAGTGTGACCATCCAACAATATTTATGTATAACTTGAAACTTTATAATAAGTACATGCCATTATTTAGAATTTAAAATCTGATAGAGTCTATTGATAAAAACAATTATGACACCCAACCAATATAAAAAATGTATTGAAATTTGAATAATAATAATAATTAATTGAAGTAACTAATGAGCCTTATTAGAATCAACAATTTAGAAGAATGACCATTATTGAGATAATAGAGAAAATCAAGAAATTAGAAAAGAACAACAAGGTAAACTTAATTTTGAGTTATAATTTTAATTTTCTCAGAACTCATCGAGCTGAGTTAGATATTTTTTGTGAGGGCATCATTAACCATATGTCAAAATAGCACAAAATAGCACCAATTAGTTAGAGCATACTTATCTGTACCGCCAATTCTTGTTTTGTTAACGAACTCCTATATCTTGAGGGCCAACTAAAATAATTTTACGACTTCTTTTAGGGAAATGGGTTTAGAGCAAGACTAGTATAGAAAAAATTAGAAAATTCTCCAACAGTTACTTAGAGATCTTTTTGTCAAACCATGAATAGCATCTCAATACATACTACTGAAGTATTGCTCATCCGATGTAGAATTAATATGTTAGCATATTTTTCAATCTGAAACTATGTTTATTGGCAGTTTATATTTTTACCCAAACTAAACTTATAAGAAACCACCACCAAGGACAACATATAAACCTCAACTTGTTTTTCAATTTCTGAGATTATGAATAATTTTTTTAGTATGTAGATCTTTGTGTGACAAAAATTATAGCCGACCAGGGCCAAAGAATGGAGTCCAGCGATCAGTCAAAGAAGGTTCGTCTTTATTTTTCCCTATTTTGAGCTTCTATTATCTATTTACCTCTTCTTGTCCTTGCATTATTAGTTTAGTGCTTCACTTATTCATTATTTTCACTCAATGTAGAATTAATATGTTACCGTTATTTTCACTCTGAAACTATGATTATTGGCAGTATATATTTTTATCCAAACTGAACTTGTAAGAAACCACAACCAAGAAACAACATATATACCTCAACTTGTTTTTTAATTTTCTGAGATTATGAATAATCTTTTCATTCTGTAGAACTTTGTGAAAATTACAAAAACTATAGCCATCAATGTAACAAACACCGATACAATTGATGCAATCAAAACCAAGGTTCAAGAACTAGAGGGGATTGCATCGAGCAAGCAAAAGTTGTTTTTTGGTGGGACCAACCTCAAAGGCACCAAAACCGTAGATGAGTATAACATACCGGCAAACTCATGCATCGACTTGTATGTCAAAGATGGTATTACAATTTCAATCTAGAGCCTCAATAATTCAAATTCAGTTTCACTAAATGTCAAAACCTCTGATACAGAAGGCTATGATACATGATAAAAAGGGGATATTTTCTGATCAAGAAATTACTCTCTTATTTTCTCATAAAATGCTTCACGATGACCAAACACTTGCATCATGTGGTGTACACACCAATGCTGTGATTCAGATGGTTATCCGGCGTAGAAGGATTATGCATATTACTGTGAAATAATTTCAAGATTCATTCATAGAAATTGAGGTGCAAAGATGGTACACTATATCTCACCTAAAGCACATCATTGGTATCTCACAAGAATGGTCCACTCAAACTGTTTTGAGCAAATTTTCTTTCCTTTGGTGGTTACCACCCTCGTGTAACGAACCTTATTTAATATATAAATGTGGGTTAGACTCATATTTTTCTTAAAAACAAAAAATTATCATATACATGACAGATGATAACTTTTTCGCAGTTACATACTAGTTTATGCCCAAACTAAATATAAACAAGGGCTATTCAAGGCTGAATAGAGCCTCATATCCAAACGAGTTTCTAGCTTGGACCTAGTTTACTATCTTTGTCGTAGAGCACTGCAGTAATATCGATGTGGGTCCTACATTCAGGTTAATTTTTAGGCACATTTCAATGGAACTTGTTTATGTAAGAACCAACCTCCGTAGGCGCATATCACGTTCCGGAACTCAGAAAACACAATTAGAAGTTAGTCCACAACAAAGAAATCAAATATTATGAACGCCAATATATATGACACTCTAGTACGCTCTGTCGTCTCTTCGGAAATAAAATAAGAAAATATCACGAAATCGAGAAATGGTCCAAATTTTTTTCTCATTTCTTGTTTTACTGGACTACTGCTTTCCCTTTTTACATATCTTTTCATATTTGTTTAGCTCATAGTTAGTTTCAATCTGTACACATAACTATTAATTACACTCGCGTTTAAAGAGAACTTTTCTAAATATAAAAGACTTGTATTTTCTGTCTAATATGGCACAGGAGCAATTTTTAGAGCAAGATTTTCATTGCTCGATATTTTTATAAGCAAGATTTTCATAGCTTATATAATTTAAACCAAAAATATAACAAACAAATCTCATGTGCATAATATCATATAGGAAGGTAATAATTTGCTTCAAACTAAACTGTGCTATAAAAAAAAAGGAAGGTAATTATATGGCCACCTATTTTTTAGAGAAAACGAGTGAAACGTTGAAGAATGAAACCAATTCACATGTTACCTTTGTTGCAGATTTTATACTTATTTCCGTATGTTTCAATTAAAATACGGCAACTAATAATAAAATATTTACATCCTTTTTAGTTCAAGATTTTTATGGATCTTTCTTGGGTGATGAATATATGACCATGCAATTTTGCCGATTTTTATTAATCGAAAATAAAATAAAAAAATATCACGAAAGGAGATTGTTTTGGTGAAAAATCGAAATATAAGAAAAACGGGATGGTTTATCCCGTCCAGACACTGTAGCTGACGGGATAAACCATCCCGTCCCGTTAATCTTGATCTTAACGATCTAACTAAAAAAAAAATGGACGGGATAGATCATTCCGTCCATCACTGTAGCATTTTTTTTTTCATTCTCTTATATGAAATCAAACTCCAAAAAAAAATATATATTGCTACAGTGCTGGACGGGATAATCTATCCCGTGCAGGATTTTTTGTTTTTTTTCTGCTTAGCAGGGTTAATGATTTGAATTAGCGGGGCATTAATCTAGACGAAAAATTTTGTACCATCCGGAGGACGGGATAATTAATCTCTTTTTTCCTATATTTCGATTTCCCAGTAGAACTATCCCCTTTCGCGATATTTTTTTATTTTATTTGCGATTAATAAAAAAATTGGTGCAATTTTGTAGTTATCTCCTCATTTTCTTTTACATGTAAATTGTAATCATGTTCTCCTATCTTACTATGTTTTTTCTTATCGTTGAGACCAATTTTTTTTTAAACATCAAATTAAGTGGGGTGGGTAGTAATCGTTGGACATGAGAGGATTGGAGAGTAATACCAGCACTAGCAATTTTAAATTTTCAATTATACCTTTTTTTGTTTAATTTGAGATTATAATAAGGGTGCTTTTTTGGTTTGAAGCTGAAGCAGCTAAAAAGAGTTCAAATAGATAGAAACAGGAATTGATTAGATTGTAGCACATGTTTTTTAATTTTCTAATTTCTACTCTTATAATTCTAAAATTAGTTTAACAACAATATCAGGTACTGTTATGGTCTCAGTATCAGCATGACTGTTAAATGTATGGGCTCTAAGGTCAGTTCAACTCAAATTATAGCATCCATGTATACAAGTACTGGCACTGTTATCTTTACCAGCACATTCTATTGTGTACCAGTACGCACTATTTCTTTACCAGCAGTGATCAGGCAGGTTGTATCCTGGTAGTTATGTTCAAACACTCATGCTGATATTACAACACGCGGCAGTAAATAAACATCGGCAGCATAACAGCACAGTGAAATTACGTACCCAGCCCTGTACAACCCTTAAAAAGCACGTATGGTCAGTAAAACCACAATTTTGGAGGCCTTGCCAGGCAATTCCCGTCACGAGCAGCGCAAAGCTCTTTGCACCAGTTGCTCGTTTGCAATGTGTGGTGTGTGATCGAAGGAGTCGAGTTATACTCGGGCAAATTTAGTGGATTTCAGGAAAACCCGTTGGCAGATGCAGCCTACATTCCAATCATCTCTATATGAGACAGTTTTTGTTTTTATGCAATAAGACCCCTCACTCAGTACAAATTCACACCGGATTCACTCATGATAGTTCGTACTGATGAGAGAATTTCAAAAGATAGCATTGCTTCTTGTAACTTAAATTTGGTAATTAAATGCAAATTTGTCCACTACCAGAAATCCAAATACAATAAAGTTAAACGAAAAAAATAAAATCTAAATAAAATCACATACATAATCAACCATTCATTCTCTTTGACCAGACTCATCTCTTTTCAGGCATGTGTAACAATTGAGTTAAAACATAAAAAATGATTTGAACAACCAAGCTAGGACTAATTGTTCGCAATGCTAGAACTTACAAGCATCTATCCATCTTAATAATCTAGCCAAAATAAAGTAATAATAATAAAATAGGTTCACAAATCTTGATGCCCAAACCACTTATTGACATAGCTCACTGCGTCTCGAAGATCCTCATATCTGCTCTCGACATGAAAAAAATGAAGCACCTTTTTGAGCTCAGTATCCTTCATATCACCCTTGAACGGTTTTATCCTGACAACATTCTCCCTTTGCAGCACCCGCTGCCAGATGTCATCGATGATAATACACCTATCAAGTCTCCTACCAGTCAAAGAAAGATCCTTAATAAACATCCCACATTTGTTTCTTTTGCACGAATCCCGATACAACCGGTGTGCAATGAGCCCGTTTGGGTCGATCCTGTCTTGTCAATTATAGGGGAAGCATATTCTCTAACACTGGCAGTGATAATAACAATCTGATAGCCACAATCAGTGGCTACCTGAAGCAGCTTGTCCATGCCAAATCTCTTTATAACATAACACATTTCGGTAGCAAAGTCGTACCGATCAGGCGGCTCACCAAATACATGGCGAATCAGTGTCTCATCCAGGTCAAGAAAAAGTGTTTTTCGGGTAGTTGGAGGAAGAGGAAGACCCGGCATTGGAGGAGCCTTCGAACAAACATGGACGAGATTTCGTACATCTATAAAATTTCCCTGTGCCTGGAAAAAACTAAACAATCTCCACAACTAATCATCATTATTATCTCCACATGCTCATTTTATGTCTATTTCTGTATGTTTCAATTAAATTCAGAGGTTAAATATGCCTATTTCTTTATGTCTCAATGTTTTTTATTCCTGTCAAAAGAAAAGCAAATATGACCCATCAATATTTAAACTTTCTCACTCACAATTCACTCAAACCCAACAGTAGAGAAAAAGAGAAAGAGAAGAGGCAATGAATTTTTGTAATTATGAAATCTGAGGAGATGAATTTTTGTATATTGAAAAGAGCTTTATTTTTACATAGATACTACTCTATTTATATTACATGTTTCAACGGTTATATTTTGGTACCGTGGGTATTATACCTATACCTATTTGTGGTATTTATTAGTACAACTGTACCACCTACTCTTATTCATTTAATGCTTGATCAATCCTAATCTATCGATCTATGATGAAGGGCTAATTAAGATGGATTCTATTCTACTCAATTATTTTAACAACAATTGATCTCTTCAATTAATGTCTTCATCATAATTTCCATCTCCATTAATGATTCAAATGATTCCTGTCAAAAGAAATAAAAAGGCAGATATATATAAGAAATATGACCCATCAATATTTAAACTGTAAGACAGCTCAAACTAAAATTGCAATCATAATCGACAATTGTTCTCTGGTTATATATATAGCATTGCATTATAAGTATAACTTACCAATTTGGGTTGAAAAAAAGTACATATATATCCCATATTTGGAAGCTAGCTAGCCCAAAAAGAATAAGAGTAAATTAACCATGTTGACAAATTCAGACGCCCAAAAACCAAAACTCACATTAACATGGCTCACTGCATCTCGAAGATCCTCATATCTGCTCTCGATCTCAAAAAACCAAAGCAACCTCATCAGCTCAGAATCCTGCGTACCACCCTTGAATGGTTTTATCAAGACAACATTCTCCCTTTGAGGCACCCACTGCCATAGGTCATCGATGATAATGCACCTATCGAGGCTCCTACCAGTCAAAGTAAGATCCTTAATAGGTATCCCTCGTATGTTTCTTTTGCATGAATCCCGATACAACCGGTGTGTGATGAGCACATTTGGATCGAGCCAGTCAATGATAGGGGAAGCATAATCTCCACCCCCGGCCGTAAAGATGACAATCTCAAAGTCATTATCAGTGGCAACCTGGAGCAGCTTCTCCACGCCGGGTCGCTTGATAATGTAGTGAGTTTTTGTAGCAAAGTCGTACTGATCGGGCAGCTCTACTTGGCGAATCAGTGTGTCTTCCAGGTCGAGAAAAAGTGTTTTTCGGGTAGTTGGAGGAAGAGGAAGACCGGGCATTGGAGGAGCCTCTGAGTAAACATGGACGAAATTTCGTACATCTATGAAATTAGTAATAAAAAGTGTCTTCTTTTGAGAGTTGGGAAGAAAAGGATGGCCGCTCTTGCACGGAGAACTTGGTAAAGAGGGAATAGGAGATTTCATGGTGGATTTGGTTTATGAATATATTATAGAATTATCAAGGAGAGAGTAGAGATGAAATAGAGGCGATGGAGGAGAGATTAAGTTTCTTAATTTAATTGCCTTTCTGATTTGGTGCAATATATAAGGAAGAGGAATGCAATATTAGGACACCATTTTTTGAGTTACATTTTAAAAAGGATTTTTCTAAGTTCGAAAGAGTTGCCTTTTCTGCCTAATATTAATTGCACAGGAGCAATATTTGGTGCAAGATTTTCATTGCTCAGTATTTATAAGAATAGATTATCATGGCTTATAAAATTTAAACCAAAAATATAACAAACAAAGCTCATGTACATAGTATCATAAAACGATTTTGAAAATTTATAAATTTTACATGTAAATACATTAGTATTACTAATGAAGATAAAAAGATTTCGAAAATTTATAAATTTCACATGTAAATACATTACAGTATTACTAGTGAAGATGATTATGTGGCCATCAAAAAGGAAGGTAATTATTAGGTCATCCGTTTTTAAGAGAACTAGAGAAACGTTCAAGAATGAAACATTTTTTGTTTAATTTGAGCTTATTAGGGATGTTCTTTTTTGGGTTTGAAGCTGAATTAAGCAGCTAAAAAGAATTCAAATAGAGTACAGAAACATGAACTGATTCAAAACTGTACAACATATTTTCTTCTCTTATCATTCTAAAACATGGTATCCAAAAAATTACTCCTTCCATAATTATAATTTTTAATTTATAGAAATTATTAAAAAAAGGAAAAAAAAAAAAAAAAAAAAGTATCCAGTTGTTTGGAGAAATTGTGAACTCGCACCAAGCCCACAATCCACATCAAGATTACAGTTGGTAATGGGCTAATGGCTCCAGTCGTATCAAAATTTGATAGGTACGTAGGTCGTAACCGCAATTGCTAGCAATTTGTTGGGCCAGAAAAGCCCAAATAAATAAAATCAATGAAGATTAGAGCCTCATATTGCTAGCAGTTCGTAATGGCTCCTGCACTAATTTCTCGCTTGGACCCGGTTTACAATTTGTGTTGTAGAGAACCGCAGTAATACCAACAGCAGATCTGTACATGGTCAGATGGTCTATGACTCTATATGCAGATTTTTTTCAATAGAACCTGTTTATGTAAAGAACAAATCTTCGTAGGCGTTTTCCCCATTCCGGAACTAGGAAAACGCAATTACTAATTAGTCCCACCGGGAGGAAACAAAAACTGCAGACGCCTTTATATACAATACTCTACTATGCTCTATTGTCTCTTCCGAGACATCCGATAAAATTGGAACGATACAGAGAAGATTAGCATGGCCCCTGCGCAAGGATGACACGCACAAATCGAGAAATGGTCCAAATTTTTTTCTCATTTCGATCCAAGTCTCGTGCGCCATTTTTTTTTTTTTCCTTTCGTTGTTTTCATCTCTTTTCGCATTTGTTTAGTTCGTAGTTGGAGGTTTCAATCTGTACATTGTATCCTTAACTTTCTGCCTATCGATCTGAATTTGCGCATCGATTTGTTCGTCTCTTCTACTTATTAATATCTTCTCCAACTTCACAGCTCGATTTTTCTTTTATGCTTCATTTGGCTTTGTATGAGTTTGTTTTTTTTTTAGATTTTGTTGTTCAGATTTATTATCTTTTGGCTTGTCTGACGTTGGATTAGTTAGGTTTTCCAATTACTGAATTACTTTTATTTTCCCTCTTTTTTCATTTTACTTTTTTTTTTTTTAATTCGATTTTGCTCTCTATGCTTTGTGCGTGTCATCAAATCTCCAGCAGTTTCATTTACGGAAGCACTGACTCCTCAATTGCGGTATGTACCATTACTTCTCAGTTCTTAATGTAAATATTTGCAATTTATGAAATTATCTTGTACCAATTTGGTGCTATACCTGTTGCTGTTGGCTCCTTTTGCATAGCCATTGTTCCAAATCATCACCTTGCATTTCTGTTAATTCATTGAAATGTGGTAATACATACTGAAAATGTGCAAATCAGTCTCTCCCATTTATTAGTATGCAAAACAGTACCCTTTTTTGCCAGTCAGTTGTTAGTTGCTACTTTTAATTGGGAAAATTTCTTGTTGAACCCTGAATTATGTTGATTTTATATTAAACTCATAAATGGAAAATATGTGTTTTTAATAATCATGAGATGTATTCCTCCTAACTCTCATCTCTTCCCTTTTTTTTCTTTTCTGAAAGTGCTCAAATTGCCCTTTCTCGCTCATCTGGTTTAGATATATTAGCGAGCCTAGTCTTGTTGTAGGCAAGAGTTGGTTCATACATAACAGGAGCATGGATACAATTTCTTGATGATATAATGATATCAAGACCATAAGGTATGATGATTGGTACCTTTTTTTTGTTAATTAGTGGTTAATAATAGAGTTTCCACTAACCAGGAATACTTTTGTTTAGAATTGGAAATAAAAGAAGTCAGCATGCATATTTATCCTTCTAAATAGGCTTATTTGCAATTGACATGGGACTCATGGGCATGGTAATGCATGTTAATAAGAATTAGTTTCTACTGTTGCTCCTCCATGTGATTATTTGTTTATTATTTTTCTTTCTGATTTTGTTTTTCAGGCTAAATGTTGTAGGAAATTTATTGAAACCTGTCCCAATGCAGGAAACTCTAGTATCGCTTGCTGTCTCTTCGGAGACATCCGATAATGGCACAAATCGAGAAATGGTCCAAATTTTTTTCTCATTTCTTTCTTTACTGGGCTACTGCTTTCCATTTGTGCCATTCGATCTAAGTCGATGCGCCTTTCTTTTTTCCTTTCGTTTTTCATCGCCTTTTCCAATTTGTTTAGCTCGGAGTTGGTTTCAATCTGTACATTCTTATCCCTTTTAACTTTCTGGCTATTCGATCTGAATTTGCTGGTCGATTTGTTCGTCTCTTCTTCCTTTTTGTTGATATCTTCTCGAACTTCCCAGCTCGATTTTTCTTTTATGTTTCATTTAGCTCTGTATGAGTTTTGGGCCCTGTTTTTTTTTTTCAGTTTTGTTCTTCATATTTGTCATCTTTTGGCTTGCCTGATGTTGGATTAGTCAGGTTTTCCAATTACTGAGTTGCTTTTATTTTCCCTCTTTTGCATTTTACTTATTTTTTTAATTCGATTTTGTTCTCTATGCTTTGTGCAGGTCATCAATTCTCCAACAGTTCAATTTACGGAAGCACCGACTCCTCAATTGCGGTTTGTGCCATTACTTCTCCGTTTTTTCTTAATGTAAATATTTGCAATTTATTAAATTATCGTGGAGCAATTTGGTGCTATACCTGTTGGCTCCTTTTGCATAGCCATTGTTCCAATTTCCAAATCATTGAAATGTGGTAATACATACTTTAAATGTGCAAATCAGTTTCTCCCTTTTATTTTGTTCAATTTGATCAAAGATGTGATCACACTTTAAATGTGGAATTACAAAATGACCACTAAAGCAACTCTGAAATATCTCACTCCATGACCACACTTTGGTATGCAAAACAATACCCTTTTTTTGCCAGTCAGTTGTTAGTTGCTACTTTTAATTGGAAAAATTTCTTGTGTAACCCTGAATTATGTTGATCCTATAATAAACTCATAAATGGAAAACATGTGTTCTTAATAATCATGAGATGTATTCCTCTGAACTCTCATCTCTTCATTTTTTTTTCTCTCCTAAAAGTGCTCAAATTACCCTTTCTCACTAATCCACAGAGAGATAACCGGGTCATGTGGATGTTGAAAAGAATTCAGGAGGAACGAACTTCTATATCTGGCATAGTTTTCATGGGTTCAATGATATAGCATGCGGAATTACAATGTTTTTGTAGGGTAAATTAGAAATCACCTCTTTTAGATCTATAAGGGAGCCAAGTCTTGTTGTAGGCAAGGTCGGGACATACATAACAGGAGCATGGATACAATTTCTTGATGATATAATGATATCGAGACCATGAGGTTATGATTATTGGTACCTTGGTTGTTAAATAGTGGTTGGTAATAGAGTTACCACTAACCAGGAATACTTTTGTTTAGAATTGCAATAAAAGTTTTAAACCTTTTTCATACTTTTAACTAAAAAAAATAATTCAGTACCAAGTTATTTTAAAAATATATATTCTGTTTTGTGACAAAATGAAAAAAAAAATGAAGGTTTAGTGGTTCGCAGCTGGTTTAAAGGAACAAAAGATTGCAATTTTGAACACTCTTGTCCTGCTGGACCTAATTATGCTAATAAAGCAATCCCTATTGGATTAGTTTTTGTGTAGTAGGAAAGGCAGAAAGAGGGTAGAAGAGAGGATGAATTATTATATTCCATTGTCACTGTTCGGAGTACATAAAACCTAACAGCTGTATTAGTAAAAGAGTGAGGCTATGGGTACTATGCATAGCACGGATTGGTCCGTACTACGGATCCATATTTTTGTTTTCAAAATTCTAACGGTCGATCCGAACCGTTCAACATGGTCTCCATATGAATATGTACTTGTAAACTAAATTTTACATTTTTTAGAATTTTTTATTATTTTCTGGATGGTCCAGAATTTTCAGATCAAGTGATTTTCTACCCATCTAAAAAAATAGTAAAAAAATTCTATAAAATGTAAAATTTAGTTTATAAGTACATATTCATATGGATACCATGTTGAACAGTTCGGATTGACCATTAAGACTTTCAAACCGAATATTTGAGTCCTTAGCACAGGCCAATATGCGCTATGCATAGTACCATAGTCTCACACTTTTCTGGTTCTGGTTTGCTGATATCTTCAACTTTTCCTTATCTCTGTTTTTCTTAAAACAGGGCGGGCATGGAAAATTGCTAAGTCCTATTTGTTACAACAAAGGGTTGGCCACCGGCATTTTTTTATCGAAAAAATAATTTCTTACTAGATATTGAATTCACCTGTACCTGTGTGATGTTTCAGAGACTCTACGAGAGGATTCTTAATTACATTTGCAGTGATCACGGCTCACACAGTGGATCTGAAAGATTCGGATTAAAATATGTGGTACTTTGATGAATGCTGCATTTCTATGTTCGTAAATCTCTAAAAGATTCAGATAAAATTAGGAACAGCTAGAATATACTGGAACCGGAAGTAGGTGATGTAAGTGGTCAACCAACCTAGCTCATGAATTGTATTATGTGAAATATTAAGTTTAAACTCAACCATATTGTTATCTTTATAGCAACTGAACCAAAATTTTAAACTTTTTTATGTACAATGACATGACATCCATTTCTCTTAAACATCTTTTAGTTCACCAAACAAATAGGTATAGTAGGATATTTTATTTTCATTAATTCTATATGCGCAAACTTTTAAGTATTTCTTTACCAGAGAACAGTTGTGCCGGTTATGGAGCAGTATGAAATAGTCAAAAGAAAAAACTTTGCAAGAAAAATACAAGTCTCATTACATTCCAAATTTATTCAATGTTCATCACTGCATAACAGTCTCAGTTAACACCACTAAATATTTTGTATTGCAAACACACCACATTCAACACACGTTAACCGCTAATGCGATGGATGGTAGTACGCCATAACACAATACAGAGTTTGCAAAAAAGTTAAGAGCAAAAGCACAATAGCGGCAATAAACGATATAATTGACCATGGGTTGCTGAAATAATCTCGGTGCAACTTTGCTCTGTGCTTCTGCAAAGGAGAGTCGCAATAGTTCTTCACTTTTTTGAAGAGCTCTGCCAGGTGGTGATTGTCATAGTCGGGGTAAGAGCAATACCTGAGCTGGTTAAAGAACTCAGCGGCCACCTTTTCATTGGCCAACTTATTCTCAATTATTCCATTCTGTTGTAGTATCAACACGTCCCTTGGCGTGTTCACAATGCAATCCATGAACACCGCGTAGCTCGTCAAGGGCTTGTGCTTCTCGCCATTGCATTGCTCGAAAGCTATGAGATTCATTATTTGTGGCCTTGTCGCTTCCTCGACCGAGCAGTAAGGGATCCTGAGCACACCATGAGAGAAGTGTACACCCAAGATGCTCTTTGCTTTAGCCTTCTTGAAAGTTATCCCTGCCTCTTGAAGCTCAGTTGCACAGGGAATCATTCGCGGTTTACGCTTCACAATCATGGGAAGACGCCTGCGCATTGTTAACTTTTTAATAGAGGAAATTAGGGGGAACACTTTTTTTGGCCCAAGAATTTGTAACGGAAGGAATTTCTTCCTTGGCTTCGTGGGTAACTCCTGCGTGCGCATGTAGCACTGGTAGTAGAAATCGAGCAAATGGTAATAAGGGTCATCTCCTTCTGGTACCGGGAAGGTTTCGTCTCCATGCTTCAGGAACTCAACTAAGACATCAAACAGAGATGCTTTCTCAGGCTCACTATCTTCACTCAGAGATGCCTCATCAAACTCAGTACCCCCAGAATCATCACTGGACGGAGAAATCAAGTTAGAGGTATCATTGTCTCTGCTTGAAAAAAGGTCGAACACACACTGCAACACAAAGAAAGGGATCTGATTCTCGAGCATCAGGAGGTCGCTCTTTATGAGAGGAATATTCCAGGTGATCTCGGAAAGAATATCAGAATCTGGAAAACTCCAATTCACAATCAGTTGAACAATAAAACAGGCATCATACAACAACATCTCAATAAACTCGTTAGATTCCATCTCAAAGCTCTCATAGTAGCATTTTCGTGCTCTTGACTCCAACTTTCTCAACACTTCCAGATAATCTTCCAGGATCACATCAGGATTTTCATAAAGCATTTTCCGTACGTACCGCAATTTTTCGTTTTCCATACATTTTAGGTCTTTACGCCCCCTATGGTACGGGCCGATTGAGACCACCCGTGGCTCATAGAAGTTCTTGTTTCTCTCTCTAATGTGCGAAGGCACACGGAAAATGGTGATCTCTTTCTTTTCGGTTGTTGATTGATAAGGTACTTTATCAAGTTTTTTCTGGATAGATAAAGCCAGAGGATCATCAGTTCTTATTTGGATAGCTATGTGCTGATGCTGTGTCATCTCTGAATCTTTAATAGATTTTTACCAAAGTACTGATCTCTCTTGTAGGATACTTTTCTTGTTTATGTTTCCCTTTATTAACAGAGTTATTTTATATTTAGTCGCCCCCTAATTCAAAACATCGATCGTGGATTTGCAAAAGGAAGTTCTTCCTGAAGAAAAATGAACAAAAAAAAAACTCAGTACTCTTATTTTAGATTATTGCAACTATAATTACCGTGTTTTTGCATCTCTGTGCATGCTTCATTTGTAGTACCAAAGAAATTAATTTAACAGTGACAAGAAAAATTAATAAATTGTGGTCAAGAAAAAATATTTATGAGTTTGTTTTTAATTCCATGAGTACCAAAAGCAAAAGAGATCTTATGTACAGCACCACAAATGCTACTAATACTTTGTTTGTTCATTCTATGTTTGAATTACATGATGCAAAGGAACCTTTTCTGTACTGTCAATAGGCGTCTATGGAGACCAAATTAAAGTAGAGTCCAATTAATTTTCTTTTTTGTTTAGCTAATCACCAAAAGGGAATGAAACATATTACTTTTCGAATAATAACTCCATCATCCAAACTATTATATTGAACCAAACAACCACAAACTTTCTAATTTTGGACAATTCCTCTCTAAACTTCCAATTTGAAAAAAAAAAAAGTTAGAAGGGTTGGATTTTTATCCCTTATTTATTTATTTTTTTATAGTATAACTTATGTAAAATAATATTGTTTCATAAAATATATGCAAAAATAAAAAACGACTAAATACATATTTATTTTTAAAATTTATCTGATAATTAAGCAAAAATCAATGCATAACTTGGTGAAAAGTTCTGAGAGAAATAAAGCACCATTTCTCGTCTGTTGATCAGTTGATCGGATCTGTTATTAATCATGTTGAAAAGGGGGTAAAACAGGAAAATAGAAACAGAAGCAAGCAATTCTAACTTAAAAGAGGAAATAATATATAGATAGTGTACCTGTACTGTTGGATTTAGAGTTTGAGCTCTCCCGGGAAAATTAATCTTGACCAATCGATTCTCTCCTGGAGAAGTGCCGGAGATATGTCTTCAGTGCAATTAAAACACTGAAATGGGATGGGCCCCGAATAAGCGCGTGCAATATTCCTTCTTATCAATGGACAATGGACAATGGTGAAGTCAGTATCGCGAAGTGTCTGCCCTTGAAAATCAATTATCAATTATGAATAGCATGCCAAAGGCAGTATCGCGAAGCTGCTTCGAAAGGAGAAATTTGTACCACTTGGTGTTGGGTCATTGGGTGTTATAATTAAGTATTACTTGGGAAACTAATACTCCGGTCGGTCCGGATCGCTGCCTTATATTTTTTCCATCTCTTCTCCATTTCTTTAACCTTTTTTTTTTATTATACTTCTTTTTTATTTTCTAATTTATTTTTCTTATTCTTAAATTATTACATGTATCTTAAAGTTCATATGACTCTATTATCTGACAATTATTCATTTCGTATTCTCATTTCGTATTCGTAGATTATTCTCTCCATATATTTATCCGTTTAAGGCAGATTTAGTTTTAAATTTTGACATTCATTTATTATCCGTGTTCATATTCGTATTCGCTCATTAAAAGACGAATACAAATTTAGTATTAGCATTATCTGCTCCTAATTCGCTCCGTTTAGATCCCTAACAATAAGTGATCTATATACTTCAAACCAAAGACGAGGAAAATCTTTAATTGTGACCAACATAATAAGAAAATTTATGAATAATTTGCAAATAATTCGGGTTCAATACATTTTCGAATAAAATAGATGAATTTCAACATCTTTCCATTTTTTTTTTTTTTTGTCATTGACAAATTATATCCAAATTATTCTCCAAAAATATTTGAAGAAATTTTTCTCTAAAACATCATAATTTTGTATATAATTGTAAGCATTTAACAATTATTTCCGAATAATATTGATATTAGATCCGTATTGCTAAATTTATGACAAGAAATTCTCCTACCCACCCACCCGGCCATCACAAATCAAGTAGGTGCCTAGTGAAGTGAAAAAAAGCCGACATTTTTATTAATATCCAAAGTTTAATACAAATTATTAATTATACCCAGAGTCGGACCAATTATCGAAATCTACCCAAGCCGGCCATTTTCTGGCCGGCCATGTACCCTCCCTAAGCCGGCCAGAAAATGGCCGGCTTAGTACCTTTTTTTTTTTTTTTTTTTTTTTTTTTTTTTTAAACCGCATTATTTTTGTTTTAGGTGATTTCTATTAAAGTCAAATATTTCATTTCTAAGTTTCGTATAAAATAATAAAGTACACACAAATTGCAAATAGAGTCCACATATTTTTTACAACATGCATACAAATCACCTATTATTGCTACGTCTAAAAGGTAATCCCCGAAGTAAACCACTTGCGAAAGATGACCTACGAGGTGGCCTAGCAGGTGGCTCTGGTTGCTCAGTAGATGGCTCGGCTTGGGTTTCAGATGGCCCGGCTTGGCTTGTAGATGGGCCGGCCTGGGCTCCAGATGGCCCTGCTTGGCTTGTAGATGCCCTTGTTGTGCGTCTAGTAGTGGACCTCCTCGGTTGGGCAGATGGCTCCCCTTGCACCCCAACCGCCTCTCCTCCCATGGCAACCGCCTCTCCCATTGCTTCGGCATACATATCAGCTGCATCTAAACGGCTCGTAGCTGTGCTACGCCGTGACCCTCCGGACCCACTTCCTGACGCCATTACTCGCTCATTTTCTGCCGCATTTGCTGCGATTCGTGCCTCTGCATTTGCATGTATTACTTAGTAAGTTGGTATAAATTGAAAAGAAAAATAATTTTGGATGAATGTTACACACCTCTTCGTTGCCTATCGGAAGTGGAACGGCGAGGATGATGCCCCTTTCGTCTACCTTCCATTTCATCCATCGTCATTACATGACGGGTGTGTTTTCGCCTCCCCTTCCTAATCCAACCACTACTCGGAAGGATTCTGTCTCCAGGATTAGGAGGCCAGTCTCCCATATTTCCAATTGGATTGAACACATGGTTCCAAGTGCTCACAAGATAGGGTGTTTTATACCAGTCTGCAACAAAGTCGTCCTCTTGCCAGTTTCGGTCACGGCAAACAGCTAAGACATGAGCGCACGGAATAGAAGTTAATTGGATACCTCTGCAAGTGCATTCCATTTGTCTGTCGGGACCGCGCGTCACAATATACATGAACTCCCTGTGAGTGGGTTCCATGTTGCCCATGTCGCTACGGGTGCAAGGAACGTACTCATTTGAGCCTGAAACTTGGTACTGACCTTGGCCCTGCGTGTAACGCACCACCCGCATTTTTCCAGCTTTCTCCCAATGTTTTCTGATCTTCTGCAAAACCCGGTCAGACAGAACCTGTCCATTGTCTTGTAATTCCATTGCTCGCTGACGCCGCTGAACAAACCATCTGTTGCACGTGTAGAACGTATCCTCCACAATGGCACAAACAGGCAATCTACGACTCGTTCGGAAGACATTGTTGAGCGACTCGGAGCCGTTTGTTGTCATGATACCAAACCGGTATCCTCCGTCACAGGTTTGGAAAATTTTCTCATAATTGGACAGCTCCATCACATCATTAGGACGTACTTTGCCCACTCTCTTTAAATATGCATTGCACTTCGGATTTTGCTGCACAAAAACAAATGGGTGTTATTTCATTTTCATAAAATTCTTATAAGATAATTAAACGAAATGTTATAAGTTAGACATACATGAGCAAAATCTTGGAACATCTCTTGTAATCTTCTCGGCTTCTTCCTCTTTGCTCCTTCCCTGAACCTCCATCCGTACCATCTGTCTCCTCCACAGTTCGTGACTAAGTTGTCAGCAACATGCTGCATACAATACCTGTGCACAAAGAGCTCGGGAGGCCATCCGTATTCAGCTGTCAATGCAGCTTTGATCCCCTTGTGCTGGTCCGATATGACACATACAAATTTACACGGGCCGAGCACTTCATTCCTCAACCACTGTAAGAAAAAACCCCAATTCTCCGTATCCTCCTGACGTACAATTGCAAATGCAATAGGCAACAATTGGTTCTCGGCATCGTAGCCGCAAGCTATCAAAAGCCTCCCCTCGTATCGCCCGGACAAGAAGCAGGCATCGATGCTGATCACTGGTCTCAGGTACTGGAACGCCGCAATGCATGGACCAAACGCCCAGGCTACGGCTCTGAACTGGGCAACACCTGGGATGATTAGTCCTGTTTCCTTATCCCGTACCGGGCTGGTCAGAAATTGGTGGATCGAGTTGGGATTGTTGTGGCAAATTGCAAGCAACAGTGGTCTCAGCAAGCTGTATGAAATCTCCCAACTCCCAAATTGCCGGGCTATTGCCAGCTCACGGCCCCTCCACAGTCGGTTGTATTTAGGTGTCACCTTGTCATACACAGACAAAACAATGTCTGCCACCGTCTGGATGCTCATACACGGGTCCTTTTTAATGGCGTTCTCAATGACATCGGCAATGAGTGCTGCCGTCAGACATTCGTGGTCGACCCTCGTACTATCAGTCCTACATGTGTGAGGCCTGTCTTGCTTAGTTATAACCCATGCGTCTCCACATCCCGTCGGCTTTGCCCTAAGCTCGTAACGGCAATTCTTGTCCTTGCACAACAGAGTAACCCGATCCCTGTCACTTCTCTGAGATCTGAACTCCTGATTCTTAATTATATGGTGCTCTCTGACCTTCTTCATTAGGTCTTCTTTGGTTTTAAAATATAGGTTTGCACACAGCTCACCTTTGTACTTAATCCGTTGCCCATAATAACCAATATCTGCTTCTCTAAACTCAGAAACATCATTGAGGTCTGGGAACGGGTGCGTATCAGTCCGGCCACTAAGCGGCCCCCCCTCATAAGTATGCCTTTCAGCTGTTTGAGCCGGCCCGTCTCCATCGCAACCTTCCAAGTGATCTGAATCCCCCCACATTTCTCCCTCAAATTCATCCCCGCTCCCCAGCTCGTCCTCCGGTAAATCATTAATGTCTTCAAAGTCCGGCCATGTTGCATCGTCTACTGGTGCAGGTCTGGGGTAAGGTGATACTGGAGGTAACGGTAAATCAGCCACATTTACGGATCTAGGTGGGGTTGAAACTGAGTGTCTTGGTCTGCCTCGATTGTGTCTAGGCGGGGATGCAACTGAGTGTCTTCGTTGAGGTGCTGGTGGAGTGACGTAGTTGTAGGGTTCTGGGTCAGGTTCGTTGAGGAGTAAGGTGGAGTCACGTCTGTTGGTTTCTGGTTGTGGGGTATAATGTGGTGCCGCTGATCCAGAGCCCGAACTTCCAACCCCGGGCTCTACCGGAACTCTTCTAGCAAATATTTCTATTAGAAAATTCCCTGAGGACCTCAAATAACCAAACATGCCTCTCCACGTACTCTCATCTACCAGTTTCGCAACCATAAATTTTCCGCTGGAGGGATGGCAATATCGGGTTGCCAATTCTAGGTCACACCTTTCTGGGTTGTAACCGGTGTGTGTGTAAACTATGGATTTCAGGTCTAAAAGTGAGGTGTCATCTGAAATCATTACTGAATAAGATGCATCTTTGTTGTAATACACCCCTTGTGCACTATTAAGCATCTTCCCACCATGGTGTAATGAAATAAAGGCCATGGTAAATAAACTACATTTTAGAAAATGGTAAACAATTGTCAGGTTACTAAATGGTAAACAATTGTCAGGTAACTAAATAGTAAACAATTGACTGGTGAACAATTAAGTAAATGGTGAACAATTAAGTAAATGGTAAACAATTAAGTAAATGGTCAACAATTGGTTAAATGGTAAACTATTAAGTAAATGGTCAACAATTAAGTAAATAGTAAACAATTAAGTAAATAGTAAACAATTAAGTAAATGGTAAACAATTAAGTAAATGGTAAACAATTAAGTAAATGGTAAACAATTAAGTAAATGGTCAACAATTAAGTAAATAGTAAACAATTAAGTAAATAGTAAACAATTAAGTAAATGGTCAACAATTAAGTAAATAGTAAACAATTGGTTAAATGGTAAACTATTAAGTAAATGGTAAACTATTAAGTAAATGGTCAACAATTAAGTAAATAGTAAACAATTAAGTAAATGGTAAACAATTAAGTAAATGGTCAACAATTAAGTAAATAGTAAACAATTGGTTAAATGGTAAACTATTAAGTAAATAGTAAACAATTAAGTAAATAGTAAACAATTAAGTAAATAGTAAACAATTAACTAAATAGTAAACAATTAAGTAAATAGTAAACAATTAACTAAATAGTAAACAATTAACTAAATAGTAAACAATTAACTAAATAGAAAACAATTAATTAATCTATAAAATAAAACATAATAATAAAAAAATAAAAAAAAATAAAAAATAAAAAAAAAAAATAATAAAAAAAATAATAAAAAAAAAAAAAAAATTTACCTGAAGGCGACTGCCTCGGGATGTGTGAAGCTCTGAAGGGTTGGGTGCTCTTTTATAGAGTTTTTGGGGTTTTTAAAAAAAAAAAAAAAAAAGTACTAAGCCGGCCATTTTCTGGCCGGCTTAGGGAGGGTACATGGCCGGCCAGAAAATGGCCGGCTTGGGTAGATTTCGATAATTGATCCGACTCTGGGTATAATTAATAATTTGTATTAAACTTTGGATATTAATAAAAATGTCGGGAAAAAAAGGTAAAGTTTACTAGTTATTTATTTATTTTTTGTTAAAAAAAAAAAGGGGAAGATAATAGACGAATCTTGCTTTGGATACACTTCAACTATGGAAAGTTGAGTTGGGTTAAATCGGTCCAAAAGTGTGGGCCCTACTGACAGGGACTTGTGAGTGGGTTTGGATTTGGCAAAACGACAAATAAAGCAATTAGGGGTGTGACTTGTGAGTTGTGAGTGGGTTAATAAAATAATGATTTGAGGGAGAATTCGACTAGGCTTGACTTGTAAGGTTTCCACTTTTCAGTAGGGACGCTTTATTGGGCTCAACATTTTAACTTTTCCCATAATCTATTATATATATTTTTTATTTTAATCTTTGTTACGAGGAACACCTGGCATTTGAGCCTTAAAAGGCCCAGTCTATGTGGGCTTTCCTTCAACGCCCGTATCCGATTGAATTATAAGGCCCAGTCTAGCAGGAGCATGCAGTGTGCACCGGCGGTCTTCTCTCATCGATCTCCATCTCTTGACATATCCCTTTCTCTATCGAGTCTCATTCTTCATTTCACGCACTACTCACTACCTCTACTCTCTCTTAATTTCTCATTCTTTCTCTTCCTTTTCTCATTCTACCTATGAAACATAAAATTAATTTAGCAGTTTCTTTTACAATAGTTAATAAATAAGATAGATAGCGTTATGAATTTGATCATACAAACTCTAATAAAGAGTTTTTCAGTGCCTCAATATTTTCATACCACAAATTGCCACAATCAAATCAAAATTCAATAACAAACTTCAAACACTATTTATTTTCTTCTTAATAAAATATACATCCCCTTTATTTTGTTTATCCAATTAATAAAAAAGTTAATACAAGATCAATCATTAATAAAATAAACTACACAATATCAATCTTTGGTCTGTGGATCAGTGCAGGTGACGAGAATCAGATGGAGATAGTTGTACGTAGGTGTGTAGTGCTGGAATTTGTATGTCTTGTCAGGCTCTATGCCGAAGCAACCCGGCAATTAAGAGATCCTCGAAGAACGGGTCCACCAAGTCAAAATGCGCACCGTGAGTCTCATGCGGATATCACCGTCGCTGCCCTCCCCAACCCCATGGATGACAAGCCATCTACTGTTTTCAATTACAACAATTTTTTCTTTCGTTAGAAACGCATGCATGGTTGTATATCAGCTACAATCCTCGCTGCTTGAGCTTAATTTGGAGCACCAATTTTTACAGGAAGCTCGATACTATCTGCATCATGTCTATAAAAAGTATGATATATCTATTGATCGGTTCGGTTGAATTTTTTAATTTATATTTGATTCGATTTAAATGTTTCAAAATCAAAATGACTGAACCAACTGAACTCTACATGATTCAAATCCATACTTTAGTGTGATCAATGGTTCGCTTCATTTTTTGCTCACTGCTTACATTTTTTGACTTAAAATGAAGAAAATATTTTATTTAGATATATTATATGAAATTGAACCATGTATGTCATATTAATAACTAATATGTATAATTCATATTTATTAATCTGATTATTAAATGTATTTTTTTATGTATTGAGTTTTGACATTTTAACATTTAATCTCTTACTTCGGTTCAACCAAACAGACCAAAATTTACTTATGTTATTTTGATTCGGTTGTCATTCGGTTGACAAATTTAATTCGGTTGGTTTTGATTATATTTTTAAAAACCAAATAAAATTTTGATTTGACTATAATAATTAAATTTTAAGCGAAGCAATCCATTGAAGAACCCTACATGTGGTAATGTTGATATTTGTTTAGAACTTCCCATTTGCATGTCCATGATACAAAAACAGAGGACTTTGTAATGTTTTTGACCCTTGTCGCAATTAATGCTGACATGACATGGTACCGGTAAATACATCTAACTGAGAGATCTTAAACATTGGCATTAAGGAATAAACCCTAATCTTCCTCCATTTCATCTAATTTCCGCATCAAAAACCATGCTGCAACTTCCCTCGCCTCATGAGGATTCTTCTTCAAGTCACTCTCAACCATGCAATCAATACCCTTGCTTTTAAGTGTTGCACTTGCCTTGTATAATCCTACAATAATAAGAAATTTCAAAGTTAAAGTAACTCATAATTACACAAGCACTGACCAAACCAAAATTATACAAGATTTCTTTACTGTATAGGCCCTTGGTACCGGGCCCATTTAAGACCAATACAAAAAATGCTTACACACAAAAACTCCATACCAGAATGGATAAGTAGGTACAAAATTAGGTAGCTTTGATCTTACCATTGGATATTGGATGCACGTGGTATCTTGGTAATGCCAGTTCGTTATCCCTACAGAAGTCATCCAGTAGCTGGCAAAATTTGATATAAATGATAAGTAAACCTCTTTGCCATAGGAACATACATAAGAAAAATCATGGAGTTATGTAAAATATTAAACTAAGATGAAAGCAACAGCAAGAGAAAGTATTTGAGCTTGCTATGTCACGAGAAGTTTCCTTTAAAAATTCAAATGGATACATGTCATCCACTCAAAAGTATTGTTGTGTGCAAAAACAAAGTTGCGCCCTAATTTCTTTACAAGGAATCATTCCTTTTTTTCTCCCTTATTTATACAGAATGAGCTGCCATAAAAAGAGGTGTTTTGGCATCTCTTTGACAAAAATAGAAAAGATAAGGGTACTTGTATTAGTTTTAGAATATTTCATATGATTTACAAGTATATATATGATAATTACAATTGTCAAAAATAACAGTAGCTTCAAAATAATGAAATACCTGGCATGAACTCCTGCGCTTGAATTTCTTCTTTTTGTTTGGATTTAGACATCCATCAGAGGCATCAAGCTGGCCTTCACTCGAAATTGTGTTTTCCCACCTTTCTACAATTTTCTCCACTTCTGATGTCATCTCTCCTTCTACAAATATTTAAAAAAAAGTAAATAAATAACAAAACTGAGAGATTATTTAGAAATGAGGTCGGGAAAGTAAGTTTTCTAGATTGACAATCTCAAAAATCTAACCCAGTTACAAGTCTCAAATTGGAAAAGAAAAAAAACAAAAGACATTGTAACTGACACTGTAATTCTTGATCTGACTGTAAAATGCCTGTTGATTTAACACAAGAGTGAGAAAATTGTATATAGAATACAAAGGGGAAAAGTGATAATTATACAAGTACCACATCTAACGGTCTCAATGTCCATCTCACACTGAGCAACCTTATCTTCAAGCTTTCGCTGATTTTCACACTGCAATGCAAAAACCAAATTAAAGGAAACATCTACTTACAATTTGGAACCTAATGAAAAATAACACATATTACAAGGTAGAATATATAAAAATGGGTAAAATAAATTCACTAACCAAATGATCCCTTATTTTCATCAGACGAGATACGCAAGATGGAATATCTTTCATCGCAAATGGAACTATCTCTGCAAAAAGATAATTGTTTTATGACATTCGATTATTGTCTTATTTCTTGCAAACACTGGTAGAAGAATAATATATATACCTTGCTTAACATAGGTTTCAATGATTGCCCTTTTTGGATGAGTGCATGGCTTTGAGTTTACTGTCATTAGTTCCTGAATAGGAAGGAAAAAAACAAAAAAGCGTAACAAAAGGTACAAGTTCTCATGCAACATTATATATATAAACTAAAGCATGTCATCCCAACTTACGTGACAATTTCAGTATGTTATTTGCATGATCAGGTCCAAAGAATAGCATGTCAAAAAAGACTCAGAAGACCAAAACATATAAACCTCTTTATGTACTACCTTTGGTTCAGGTCGGCTACAGTTCAACAGTTATGGACACCAATAAAGAAATACACCAATTGGCAAGAACTGATTTAATCCTAGCATAAACATACCTTGCTTGTGTTACCATTCTCTTGTTTAACATCTTTGGTGATTTCTTTAGCAGTACCATTCTCCCCACTGTTATTACCAACTTCCGCTCCTAACTTTACTGATCTAAGAGTACCAATGCCAGAAAGCTCAGAAAGGCAATTGTTTAGAGAGCAATTGTTTGAGGGCCGCCACGCCAAAGATGTCATATTCTTCGCAGAAGAGTTGTTACAAGGCACAGTAATAGAGGGGTTGTGCTCTCTTTTGTTGTCAGGATTACCATATTCATCTTTTCCCTTTTCCCTCAGAGATCCGTTAGATAGTTGCTTTTTTACTTGAACTTGCTCATTGTTGATCTTCATTGGAGTCTTGTTTGACTTTGTTGGTTTCCCCTCTCTCTTTTCAAGCTCCTTTTCTAGCTCTGATTTCGGTTTACTGAGAAAAAAGATAAACAACTTAATACAAATTGTTGACTGGCTATTTGCCACCAACCATCAAAAAAAAGAATAAAGATGAACAACAAATTTATTTATCCACAACTTTTACATATTTTAAATAGAACTTATAATTGGTAGCAAGCTAACATACATAGATAATTCATTTTCCATGTCCCAATTATACAGAAATAGAAGGTACCAAGTATCAACTACTTCACATTTAACCCAAACTAATCCCAATCGAGCATCGGACAAAATATAATCATGCAATTGGGCTTGCTTAAATTTCAAATGTCCAATTGTACCTCAAGTCAGTTGAATTTTTTGCATCCACTGAATCTTGATTCTCCTACCACACCTCAAAGTACAATTAAATGTACATTAATTTTAGTCAAAATCTAGCTCAGTACTGGTATGAATACATACCTCAGCCAGTCAGAAATGATATCAGCATAAGGCAGCAAGAGAAAGAATTGAGCAACTGGCGTTAGTTCAGGTATCAAGCCACTTGTGATAACTGGACCTTTCAAACTGCACCAATCATGTTATTCAAATGTGAACTTAAATTTATAAACAAATACAAGCAAGTAGAATTAATACAAAATAAAAATAAAAAAATAGAAGGGGCAGATTTTGATCACTACTTGTTGAGTACATCTTTCATGGGGATCTCTACAAACTCACTGACAGTTGGCGGCTTTGAGCATTCCATCAACAAAACCATTGCCCTTGACTTTTCTTTGCTGAGGGAATATGTCTGATGACTGTACAAAGTACGCAAATTCACCCGGTTGATACCTATTTTAGACAACAAAAACAATAATTTGTAAAATTTTCTATGAATTAACCAGCTGATACATAGATCTTACAGTATATACCACAAATTTTACGTACCAGTCCGACTTTCAACCTTTGAGAGTGTGAAGTTTTCACAAGTGAAAATCTGTCCCTCTACCTCTATCTCCACAAGTGAAAACACCCCCTTGACAAAGGTGTCCCTCTCGAGAAAGCATTTCTCTCTCTTCTCATCAAACAAAAACACCGCCACTTTCTCAACCGGCCACGTCTCCATCGTTCTTGTATCATGGTCCCACAATGCCTTTGATATGTTGCAAGCACGCATGATGGATTTCTCCACCAGAGAGAGATTTTCTGAACACAAAGCGGTTTTGTCCATATAAGACAGGAGGGGACTGTTTGCAACAACAGCCACCTTGCATAAAGTTTCTAAGGAGAGAAACTCTAATTGCGGGCACTGCTTCCGGTGGTAGTAATTGTAGAGAAGTACAACCGCATGCATCTGCAATTCCAGAGAAAAAAAAATTAATTGCAATTGCTAGAATGTTATATAACTCCTCAATAACAGAACTCTTCAAACGAACTTGATATATATTTACAAAACTACATCTGGAATTCTGATCACCTCCAATGAATCAAGTTTCCGGATCTCTGTGGCCACATGGAGGTCACACAGTTGTTGTTACATGTGATCAGAATTCCAGGCATGGTTTTGAGGGGTTTTACTTTTACCAGGCATACAACCCTTTTCCAAGTATGCATTAATGCATAATAGATGAGAGAAGAAATTTTCTCTGACAACTGGTGTAAAATTGGAAAAGACACAGAAAGATAACTCAATTGAAGCCACAGAAAAGACACAGAAACATAAACCTTTCAAAACAGAGATTTATAAGTTTTTTTTTCAGTTTCTTTTGTTGTTATTTTGTATTGAGGTGAATATCTTCAAATCAAATAAAACATGGCTTTTCTACAGTTTATAGCTTCAATTCCCCTAAAGAATTTTAAACAGAAACAAAACTGCAACTGTAAGTATTTTAAATAAAGTTCATTTTTTTTTTATAATTCCTTGTAAAACCTCACAGCCTTTTTTGAAAAAATGGTACCAACTTTTTACTTGACAACACAAGTTTTCTATGAAAGACGAGAAAAAGAACCAAAAAAAAAAAAAAGAATCTCAACTTATTTAATTGAATTTTGATGAAAATAGAACAAAGTTCGACTCGTACCTTGAGCCAGAAGAAAAATTTACAAAAAAATGAAATGAGAAAAAGATCGGTCATTAAAGAAACAAGCTCTACTGGATCGTACCTGTTTGGCGACAGCTTCTTGCTGAGAAATGGGAGGTTTATGATCCATTTTTATGGGGAGGAGAGGTTGAACGAGCTCCGCCATGAGAGCAGCCATGGCGTCTTCCATCGGAACCATTTTTTTATGTACTATTAATTCATTGAGAGAGAGAGAGAGAGAGAGAGAGAGAGAGAGAGAAGACGAGACGGCAGGGAAATGTAAAGAAATAAAAGGCATTAATGGAAGGAAATAAATCAGATCAGCTGAGAGAGTTCAATAATACACTTCAGTTATTTGAAATCAATCACCGGTAACAGAAATTTTGAGTTTATATCTGGACTGTCCGATCTACTACGGCACGAATATTAAAGTACAGTGCATTCCACCTCGCTCTGGATTGGGCTGTATTCTGATCGGACGGTCGAGATATAAACATAAATATTCAGTTACCTCAGAAAATTCGAGAATTCGGACTCAGTTCTTTTATGGTTCCCAATTTCGGAAAGAGCTGTAGTAATTTGCAATGAGGTACCTCAGTATCGTCTAAATTTAATTTCGTGCATGAGTAATTACTGGTAAAATAAACTTTGTATTTGAACGAAAAAGTTGATTTTGGGCCAATAATTACTGGTAAAATAAACCTTTTCTTTAGTAATTTCTATATAATTTAATTGTTAAAATAATTCTTAAGTATATATTAAATATTTTTTTAAAACCTTTTGGTTTTCTTTTTACATTATTTATGGAATTCATAACATCATCTTTGTATCAATTATAACATTTTATGAATGGCTTAATATTATTTAACTAAATGTACTACTTGTGCATCCTTAAATAAGTCACAAAATTTTAAAAAATTTAAAAAATTATGTCTATTATACAAATTTAGATCAATCAATTGTATACAAATTTGCTATAACTTTAATATCATTCTCATATTACATTATAGTTTTTATTCCCATCTAGAGTGTGAGTTGTAATAAATAATTTTAACAGGGGAAATATTGAAAAGTTACAGATGGGAATCGGAAAAGGCGCGAAGATGGTGTGAGACTTCATTCAATGTGTCAGTTTCCGTAAGCAGAGAGATTTCCCGTTTTAGATTGGTATTTTCAGATAAACCTGGTCTACGTATACCATTTGTGCGCTCCTAAATCTTTTGTTGTTTACTGGGAACAAAGGAATATTTGTAATGGGTTCTCACTTCTCACTTCTGAGTGATCTATGTTCAGTGCACACAGACAACCTCTTTAGAAGCAATGAAACAGAGAATCCGAACAATTTTTGAACCTGTTCATTACTAACTGGAGATATCCATTTTTAATACCCATTAATTATGAGTTATAGACTAGTATAGTAGCCTTCTAGCCAACCTACTACTGAGCTACTCACAACGTGACGAGGTAAATATTCTTCTTTTACCAAAACAAAAATAAATGTTTCTGCTCAATTATACTTTTGTTATAATTTGATTTTTTTTTTCTTCGAAACTAGACATAACAAAAAAATCGTAGATAATGGTTTTTTCAACTCATTGTAAGGAGAAGGTGACATGGCCGAGTTCAAGCTTTGTAGCTCGACTGGACTGAGGCTAGTTTACATCATGAAAATTGTTATCAAGTATGAAGTAGTAAATTTTTCTGGGTAAGCTGTAAAATTAGTATTGAGAATTAAATTTTGTTTGATTTCTCCATTGTATTTTAAGTTGATATGTTTGCATATCAATTTCCGTGTATATATATATAAACATGTGCAATGCTAGTACAATAAATACAATAATGTGGTAAAACTGGTTACAATATAGAAAGATTAATTGGGGAAATTTTTCTTCATTTTTTTTTTCAGAAATAATTGTAAAGTATTTTGCTTTCTATTTGGAAATAGAGATATATATATATATAAATTGATTTTTTTATTTATTTTACTGATCAAGCTCCGGCATGTCAATAGTTGTGATAAAATTATATCATAATCAATGTTTAAAAAATGTGACAAACTCTAGAATAATATTATTATTTTTAAAAGACGCATAATTACTCAGTTGAACAATTTGATCTCTGGAAAACATTGGAAACAAATAGAAAAACCAAAACATGAAGATTCTACATTCAACTTCTTTAATCAATTGACCTATTTAGTCAAATCGGATAATTTGATGTCTTTTAAATCAATATCTAAATAAAATAAAAAAAGGAAGTGAATCCCAAATTGATATATTTTGTCAATTGAAACACAAATGAAATGATTGACATGACATGATTTAAAATATCTTTCAATGGAGACTTGGAGAGTACTGTTTCTTGGATTTTTTTTAAAAACCATAATTAAAATAATTAAATTTAAATAAACAACATGATTGCGCCCAGATTTACAAAAACCATCAATACCGAAATGCCAATTCGGTCCGATCGAATTTTTTTACTCCGGACCGAATTGGCATTTCGGTCCCCCTCTTTTTCACAACAAATCAAGGTTTTTCATGTGGCCGACCGTGTGGTCCACCAAAATGCATTTCGGTCCAGAGGATTCTGATATTTAAACTCCATTATATATGTGATGGTTCCATACATAAAGATGAATACTTTTATGTCAAGGTTTTAATACAAATTATGTCAAGGTTTTAATACAGTTGAATGTTTTACATTGAATACTATAACTAGAAATTTCATTTATTATTTTATTAAATGGTAATTTTTCACCGATAACCCTAAAGTTATTTTTATTACAAAGAATTATATTATAAAAACTTATCAATAATTTAATCCTATTCCTCATGAAATACCATTTCCATTTATAATTGTCAATTAACAAATATATTTTGTTTAAATCGTATCAATGATATTCGGATTTTGTACTTAATAAAAATTAGTTTAGCAACAGACATGTCTATATAAAAACATGTATAAATATTAATTAAGTACAAAATTATCATTGATACGATTTAAACAAAATATATTTGTTAATTGACAATTATAAATGGAAATGGTATTTCATGAGGAATAGGATTAAATTATTGATAAGTTTTTATAATATAATTCTTTGTAATAAAAATAACTTTAGGGTTATCGGTGAATAAATTTCTAGGGTTATCGGTGAAAAATTACCATTTAATAAAATAATAAATGAAATTTCTAGTTATTCAATGTAAAACATTCAACTGTATTAAAACCTTGATTAATACTGTCTATACTCCACATCAATTAACCAGCAATATAATTTAGCATATTTTAAAATTGTATTTTCTCCGGACCGAATTGGCATCTCGGTCCGGCCAAAATTTCCCTCCGGACCGAAATGCCAATTCGGTCCGGACTCTTTGTTGGATTTTATGTGGCGTCGGCTGCGCAACAGTTGAAAATGAGGGGGGACCGAAATGCCAATTCGGTCCGGAGAAAACAAATGCGGTCGGACCGAATTGGCATTTCGGTATTGATGGTTTTTGTAAATCCAGCCGCAATCATGTTGTTTATTTAAATTTAATTATTTTAATTATGGTTTTTAAAAAAAATCCCTCTTCCTTTGCATTTTTAAACAACAACAGTAAAAAAAGAAGCTGGTCTTAGTACACATGGCACCAATGTAATAATTACATTAAATAACTATTCAAAAAATTACAGTTGTCAATGTGCCTTGATTTGTATAAAAAACATTAAAAAAATTGAAATATCTTAATTTTAGTCCAACATGTAAGAAATTTTGTTTTTGCAAAACTATAATCTAACGAATGAACATGCATAAATTGAGAGGCATTTGTATGAATGAAATGCCCAAATGTGTTATTGTAGGTGTATGAATAATCACAAGATCCGTACTATATATATCCGTGATTTAAAAATTGATTTGCTAATAAGTTGCTCGTGAATAAATTATAGGGTAAAAAAAATAGAAAAATAAAAAATCATTTTTTAATTTAGTGGCAAAACTCAAATATTTTTTTTATGAATATTAGAATTTGAAAAGTTAAATCTCCCTAATTTTGTTTAAAAAAATGGCAAAATAAATGGCAGAATATCATTTAAATTAAGGCAAATTCTTCTATGGACATAAGGACCTATTTGTAAAATGAGCATATTTTCATTTTCAAAGTTCAAACAGTCGATCCGACCGTTCAACATTATCTCCATATTAAAATGTACTTGGATGTCAAATTTTACATTTTTTTTAATTTTTTTACTATTTTATTAAGATGTGTACAAAATTCAATGGTCTGAATTTGACTAGTTTTGAAAAATACTTAATAAATAGTACAAAAATTCAAAAAAATGTAAAATTTGACCTCCAAGTACATTTTAATATGGAGATAATGTTGAACGGTCGGATCGACTGTTTGAACTTTGAAAATGAAAATATGTTCATTTTACAAATAGGTCCTTATGTCCATAGAAGCATCCCTCTTAAATTAATTGATAATTCCCAACATGTATATAGTATATAGGCCATATATGAAGTACCTCTTCTTGATATTAAATTTAACGAAGAACTCAAATAGACTACTCATACAAATCATTATGCCACCGCTCTTATATGATCAATATCATGTTATCAATACAAAAAAATCCTAAAAATTAAAGGTTATTTCTGCACTACCGTTTGCTTCAACTGGGTTGCATTTAATTAATACAAAACTGTATTGATCAAAATGTAGCTTTTAATTAATGACATTGAGCATTGTATTATATATTCGAAATGCTTATGATTTAATTTGCATGCTATAGATTTCAAATAAAGAATTAAGTGCTTTATGTGTTATTAAGGTGTTAAATAACCCAAGTGAATACAAACACTCAAAAACAGTTCGAGCAGGAACGTTCCTTTTTTTAACATTTAGTCCCAAAAAAAATATTAATGAGGATTGTTTAACTTCTAATTGTTTTTTATTTTAAATTTCTTTCTAATAATTTAGTACCGTACTTACATTCTTGTTCCAATAAAACTTAGCAATATTTTTTGTATTTTGAACTTGATTAAGATTTTTTATAATACTTTTGTATTTGAATATGATTAAAATTTTGATTTCCTGAAAATTATAAAGTGAGATAAAATTTAAAAAGGCAAGTCAGAAAATTTATCAAAATAAATAAATGAACAGAAAACAACCATTTTGTTGTAATATTTCTCAAGTTAATTGGTTGGGAATAATTCTAAAACAAATTAAAATCGGTGCAGCTTGGACTTACATGAGTTTGCAACCATCATAATCATCATCATTTTCCTGGTAAATATAAAAATTACATATATTGAATTCAAGAGTTTTATATTAGAGAGATGTCGCTTGAAAATGATTATTTTGACAAACCTTATCAATAATATTTGTAATCAATTCAAGTGAGGTTGAAATTTGAAATAGTAAAATTGCAGGCATGTTATTGGACACATATACAGCCTAGCAATAAAGTTTTATAAAATTAGGGTATTATTTGACTGCATGAAGAATCGTTAATTTTGAACTGGCAACATATACATCAAATCTCATTATTTTTTAATTAAAATACGTGCATCAAATATAGTGCCTATGATGTGGAAGTTTCAAATTTAAATTTTATTTTTTAAAATTGTCAAAATAAATAATTTTCAAACAATCCCTCCTCCCTATATTATTATATCTAAATTTCGTATAATTATTTTCAGAAAATGAACAAAATGATAAAGTTACACCCCCATGATCTGAGTTATTAAAGTTTATAAGGGTAATTATGAGTATTTGTTATTTAAAAAAATTAATTATATGATAATTTTCAGATTTAAAGGAAAAAAACATGATTTCCAGTTATATAAAAAAAATGATATCAATGTGTACTTAACTTTTTAAATAAAAGTAAAGTCAATATTAAGAAAAAAATATTCAAATATAGTGCAAAAATATATTTTATTTATTTAATATTACCTGTTTTTCTTTAGATTTTTAAGAATTAATTTAAATATATTTGGAATATGTGAATCTTAGTCCAATTTTCTTCCTTTCTCTTTTCTTCTTTTTCTAATATTTTATTGGTTTTCTCAAATATCTTATTTAATAGTAAAATTGTATATTATTATATTGTATGACCTTTGTTTTTACTTCTAATTTTTTGGTGTAAGAAAAACATATTTATATTCAACTCATATTTTGTCAAATTAATATACATCGATAGTACCAAGCTAAACATATACTATACATATCATCAAATTTGTGTGATTAAAACAAATTATATGCACAACTAATACATGAGTTATTCTTGTTGGCATTATATTTGACTCTTTATTTTTGCATGAATTGACTACATGAGATATTGTATGAATAAAAGCAATTTGTGTGTGTTGATTTGTTATTTTCATTGCTTTTCTTTTACATATGTATATTTCTCTAAAACTCAGCTCATGAACCTACCAAATTCAGCCCACAATAATATAATAAAATATTATATTCTAACACATAAATATTCGCACATTATATCTATAGATCATACAAAAATTGTAACAAGTTAGTTTAATTATACCCAAGTTTTCAGAAATAGAACCAAGGAAATTTATTGAGTGAGGCTACGGTACTATGCATAGCACAGTTGGGTCTGTGCTACGGCTCAATATTTGAGTTTTCAAAATTCTAACAGTCGATCTGAACCGTTCAACATGATTATAAAATGAATATGTACTTGCAAACCAAATTTTACATTTTTTCGAATTTTTTTACTATTTTTTTAGATAGGTAGAAAATCACTTGATCTGAAAATTCTGGACCATCCAAAAACAGTGATTTTCTACCTATCTAAAAAAATAGTAAAAAAAATCGAAAAAATGTAAAATTTGGTTTGCAAGTACATATTCATTTTATAATCATGTTGAACGGTTCGGATCGACCGTTAGGATTTCGAAAATTCAAATGCTGAGCCGTAGCACGGACCCAATCCGTGCTATGCATAGTACCGTAGCCTCACTCAAACAAATATATATGGGCATTTGCTTACATGCACGTAATTATTAATTAAGAATCACCGCTCAGACTGAGAAATACAAGGATGAATCAATATGAGAAATAAACAATTAAACATATGCATAATAACAATTAAGAGGGATGCTTCTATGGACATAAGGACCTATTTGTAAAATGAACATATTTTCATTTTCAAAGTTCAAACAGCCGATCCGACCGTTCAACATTATCTCCATATTAAAATGTACTTGGAGGTCAAATTTTACATTTTTTTTGAATTTTTTTACTATTTATTAAGTATTTTACAAAACTAGTCAAATTCAGACCATTGAATTTTGTACCCATCTTAATAAATAGTAAAAAAATTCAAAAAAATGTAAAATTTGACCTCCAAGTACATTTTAATATGGAGATAATGTTGAACGGATGGCTCGACTGTTTGAACTTTGAAAATAAAAATATGCTCATTTTACAAATAGGTCCTTATGTCCATAGAAGAATTTGCCAACAATTAATATCGGAAATAAACATGAGAAGTAAGAACCAATTAATACATGAAAGAATAACAATTAATATCGGAAATAAACATGAGAAGTAAGAACCAATTAATACATGAAAGAATAAAATAAAAAAATGATGAATAAAATAGTCTGATTGAAAAAAAAAATCAGGTAACTACATATATATATGCTGCTATTTCAGGTCAAAACATGAAGTACAAATATTTAATTTCATCAGCGATCACTATTTTTGAATGGTCTAAAACCAAGCTAACTTCCTTTCCAGCTCGATCCGACCGTCGGATTCGTCAAAAAACTAAGGGAAGAGCCTCAAAACTTGAGTTGAAGTTTCCGATTAAGATTTTCATGTCTATCATTCAATCCAAGTAGCTCAGTAAATTAGTTACATAATGAACTTGCAGATTACCAATTTTTACTATTTTTGGAATTTTTTTACTATTTTTTATAATTCATGAAAGATGAGCAAAATCAGTCTACTATAGCGTAATTTTGTGTAGTTTAGTGTTTTTTTTACCGTATTTCAGCATAATTAGCGAGGTTATTGTAATTTAACGTAATTTAGTATAATTGAACATAATTTATTGTAATATAGTGTAATTCAACATAATTTCAAGTAATCTAGCGTATTTTAGTATAAAATTACTCATGTAAAGAAATAAATAATCAGACTTGTACTTAGCCGAATAAATATACAAATTTTCGCACAAATAATTTTTATATATGAGTTACAAATTTTATTTATTTAGGAATTATAAAGATGTGACTTGATAATTTTATGTATATATATATACAATATTTGATATTGAACTATTCAGATTTTAAAAGTCGAATTATAAACACGTAATGATATTCGTACGACACGTTAAAAAAAATAAGAAAACAAATCAGAACACAAAACAGAAAACAGCAAAAAAAAAAAAAAAAAAAAATTCTACCCGTGCCCGTCCTGCCCGGGCCCGCTGTACCCGTGCCCGTTGTACCCGTCTACCCGCAACGGGCACGGGTTTGAGACGGGCAGG